>CM076578.1:1627208679-1627313985 GCA_034641835.2 Pinus albicaulis
TTATGTAATTCCCTGCCAAACTGTACAATGGAGCCCAGAGCTCACTGCCACACTATTCCCCTACTTCTGAGTTTTTAGACCTCAGACTTTCCAGCCTTTAAAAAATATTAGCATTTACAATAAATAGACAGATTTTGCAGGAATACAAATCGATGGGAAGAGGAGAAATCGCAACTGAAGATGGAAGGCAAAAAACCAACGGTCTCTCGACGAAGGGAGAGCTGTGTTACATAATTTCATTTGAAATTCTCTAATACCAAATGAAAAGGTGAAACCTGTAGCGTGAATCATCTCTACAATGTAACTGAAAATGTGACTGTTACAACCTAGGTTCTCAGCCTCTGACTGTTCTCTTTCCATTATTTCTTTAAATAAAATTGCCTTTTCTTATAGAACGCTGATAAAATGAACTTATGCCTTTCGTGAAGGGAACTGTAATTTAAATGGGAAGAGGGAAAGGAAATGGAGGCAGGACCCACATAAATCGCAATAAAAAATTAGGTGGAGGAGGGATATATAATATATAGTGGATAAATGAAATCGCAATCGGGATCAGAGGAGAGAAGAGAGATATTTATAATGCAGTAATCACAATCGCAATCGGAGCGTAGGGCACGGCAGAGTGACGTATTACAGATATGTGATGCGATGGGAGGAAGGCCTTTGTAATATACGAGTATGACCAAAGTTTCAGATTAACAAAGGACTGGGCCTTTTATATGTGAATTGGGTGGAAGTATTATGGTGGGCCCGGGGGATTAATCGCAATCGGAAATCGGAAGGGGATGGTAATCGTGATCGGAACAATCGGGAGGGGAGTTGCGATTGAAAAGTTTCGATTGGCGAAGGACGGTTGGATTTGGACGAGGAGATCAACGGTGGAGGGATGATCGGGGGGTTGATCGGAGGGGGACTTATGGAAGCGCTGATTGCAATGGTGCGATTGGATACAGGCCGTCCGATCGACGGGGAAGATCGACGGTGGGAAGATCAATCGAAGGCTTCAATCGGAGGTGGGATTTAAATGGTGTGATCAGCGGATCGGATGATAGTGCGATTGAGCAATCAGAAGGAGATGCGATTGGAAAGCTCCAATTTAACAGAGGACCATTGGATTGAACGAGGAAATCAATGGTGGAGGGGTGATCGGGAGTTGGCGATCGGGAGATCGGAGATATGTTTGCGATTGCGGTAATCGGAACATATTGCATATTGCGATTGCGATTAAAGAGCGGCGGGGTTTATCATATATATGACATAAACTTTATTTCTAAAGTTTACGGGGTGAAAAGGGGAAGTGGTTAAGGGGCGGGGCTTTATAATATGAAGTTATTTATTATAAAGTCCTAAGGGTCATGGAGGGGAAGTGGTTTTATAATAAAATCGCATATGTATTAAAACAATTTATGATGCAATTTTGTAATCGGAAAGGGGTAAAAAAGGGGTTTTTTTTAAAGGGGTATAAAACTTTAGTAGAACAAAGTTTAAAGGAAAAATGGGAAATAGGGGGTATAGCGAATTTTACTTCACTTAAGCATAAAATTCAATCCAGAAGTCAGTTTCGAGAGTGTAGTATACCGTTGGAAAGATCTTTCCGGGATCTTTCTGACGGATCTACTCTGAAGATGATTTTGCACTGAGCATACTGTGGAAAACTTCTTTGAAGTCAGAGACATCACTTTGTGGAGATAACAGCTTTCTGAATTGTGGCTGAAAGGCAAAGTATCATGTCTTCACCTCAAAACATGGTTTTTAGGTGAAGCTTGCATCAAACCAAACAAATGATATCTTTGATCTTCCTGGTGCTATGAATTTTTATTTATTCACTTCCTCATGACATCGCTGATCTTTATTTGACACTTGACTCATTAATTTGACCATGGCGAGACCGTAGGGACTAATGAGACCCATCCTATGACCTACTAATATGATTTTGAGAATGAAAATGACAAATGACTGAAGATCATAGGAAGGAAAATCAGCAAGTACCTCACGAGGGAAAACTGGTAACAAATTACTACCATCAACGAATCCATGACCTAACGGAATGGTGAAATTGATTATTATGGGACTCCTAATATGCAAATGCAAAAGAGCAATTTTGATCACCGATGGCAGTATGACTAGAGTGACACTAACACACAACACTTCTATGAAATTTCCATGTTCTTCCAAGAAAAATGTGACACACATCCGTCGACATCACATCACAAAAAATATTTTATTTGTAGCTACTAATCTGTACCTCAACCTCACACTATTCGTTGACCAAAATATGATGTCCCTTCTGCAGAAAAGACACCTTATATGGCATTGGATGCTTATTCTTTTTCACCTGCATCTTCTCTACAACCTCTATGGAAACTAGGTTGTCTGTGCCACCACTACGAATCACCTCTTTATAGAACTTACCCTAAAAGTTGAAAATAATTTGAAACAAGGCTCACCTCTTAATTAGATCAGAAATTTATTTCTCATACTTGATCAACACCTTCTTCAACATTAAAGCTTCTCTTGTCTCTAGCACATTCTATGCTTTCTAAACCTCTACCTCCACTTCTTCTACAGAAGTTGTAACAAAATTCGTTTGGCATGCTTCTATATTCTCTATAAAATCATAAACCATGTGTCCGAGCTTGCCACACCTATAGAAAATAACCTCTCTCATGCCTCTTCCTCATCCTTTTGAAAAATGTCTTCAGGCCTTGGAATCTAGCTCTTATTGTTGCTATGGAATTGAGCTACTAGCCACTTATTTAGATGTAGTAGATATCACTTTTCTTTGTTGTTGTCCTTTTATTTTAGAAACAAATTTTCATCTACCTACCCGTTCCTTACAAGAATCTCCTCTGATTTCATAACCAATTGGAATAATTCCTCTACTATCCTTGACGACAGTACACTTACCTCATTCTGAATGTCCAGTATATTTTCATTGAAGTACCTTGTAGTATTCTCAGCACACTTTTCTAGATATCTAGCTATAATGTTCAATTTGTAGAAATACTCTTTTATTCTTGACTGTCATACTTCTTGGTCTAAGGTTTTGCATACTTCTAAAAAAAGTCAGCTGGTAATCATTAGGTAGAAACTTACCTCTGAGTTTTTCTACCATCCTATCCTAGGTATTGATCTTCTACTTCTTATATATTCTCCTCTCCGTCTGCACACCATCCCACTAGAGAGATGCATGTACTTTGAATTTTCACTACAAGCTTCACTTTTTTTACTCATTCATTTCCTCATAGTAAAATAACTTGTCCATCTCTGTGATCCAGTTGGTTACCTCCTATAGATTCATACTACTTGTGTAGGAAGATATATACAGTCTTGGTTTAAGAACAAAACCCAAAAATTCTCTTAGAACCTTGGAATCTTTTGTTTTTTTATGCTACTTCCTCTTCTGCAGTTTCTTCCTCCTAAAATCTCTCATATGCATGCTCTGGTTCCTAATGTCAACCAGTCTTGATTGGTGCCATTATATGCTCTTGCTACTACATCACTCTCAACACTTCTTTGTTATCAAACATTATTTATACTTGTCCTCTTATGCCCCGTCCAATCCTTGTCTCAACTCTATGCAGCATAATTCATTCTCATATTCCTGAAGTATATGTAAGGTATGCTATGATACCACATGATGCAAATATCATCAAATATTTTCTTAAATTGGTCCCTCTTGGAAATGGTTCCTTTTGAAGGTGCTTCCTTCAACTTCATGATCAAATCCCTATTGAAAATCAAAGTTTAAATATTTCAATATAGTGGGAAAATTATAAATAAAACATGTGAAAAAAATAACACATGAGCTCTTTTTGTTCTATACATATCCTGCCTCCTTGGGTCCCCTAAAATATTTTATTAGTTCAATTAAAATTAGTTATGAGTTTATGGGCCACTAAGTCGACCCATATAACGTTTAGAAAAAAAAACCTCTCCACACACTTACTTCTTTGTGGGCCCCACATGCCAGTGACTTAACGAATTTTGGGGATAATTTTAATTTTTTTTCTGTAACCATCAGTTGAAGGTCCCTAGCCCCTAGTCCCTAACTCTATTTAAAATAAACTTATGGTATCTTCACTTATGAGCTTTCTAAGATCTTATTTCCATCACGAGATTTTGTTAGCAGACGGTACCTTATGCGTCACATGACGGACTTATTGGTGCTCCATTAAAATAAGTTATGTAATTTGGGCTTGGTATTCCTTCTAGGATAAGCTTATATTATGAGCTTCCATATACAAATTGTTTCAATCTCCAACAATTTATAGAATCTTACAAAAGAGAAAATTCACTAAGTGTTGGACTTTCAAGGCTTATTTTTGGGTTTGTATTTCCGACTCCATTTGACCCTCTGCACTCTTTGGACCTTTCCTCTATGCTCTGCAACACTTCCAAGTCAACTCCTCTCCCTTATTCGCCTTCCTGCAACCACTCCGATGCTAGTTTTGGCCGATAAAAAACTCAGGTTCTATAATTTAAAACATAGGGTGTAGAGACTCAGTGGTAAAATAATATTGTACAAGAATTGGTATGCGAATAAAAATCTCTCGTAGGTTAATTTCCACTCTCACACACTCTGGCTTATTTTATCATTAATCAAATAAATATTTAAAATTATATCAATTTCGATTAGATTATTGAAGATAGAATTTGAGGACTAAATTGGGGAAAATTAAACAAACCACAACAAATTTTTTAATTTTAATGCAATACTTGGAAATTCTGAATATCTCCTACTCTAACAGACTACACTTGAAGAAGAAAATCCTCTGGTAAATTATTTTCACGTCTCTGTCAAAGAGAATAAGGGATGCCCCTACATCACCATATCTCTCTCTCCCTCCCTCCCTCAATTTATTTATCCCTTTCTCCCTATATCTTTCTCTCCCCATTTCCCTATGCATCACTCTCTCTCACCCCCCATATGACTCCCTACTCTCTCTCTCTCTCTCTCTCTCTCTCTCTCTCTCTCTCTCTCTCTCTACGTCTCCCTCCTATACCCCCATCTTCTATATTACTAAGCCGTTCCTCTCTCTATACCCCTTTAACTTCAATTTTTTTCTATCCCCTTCTCCCCATATCTCGTTCTATCTCTCTCACTTTTCCTCTACCGCCCCGATCTCTCTTTTTCCTTCCTATCACTACCTATCTCTCTCCCTTCCCCTTTCCCTACATATTTCTCTTTCTTTTTCCCTATATCATTTTTTCTTCCTCTCTCTCCATATTTCTCTCTCTTTCTACCACCCATATCTATCTATTTCTCTCTCTCTCACCTTATTCTCTCCCTCTTTATCTTCCTTTCTATATTCCACCCTATCCTTTTCCCTCAATATAAATGTTGTAACAGCAACGAGTGTACGTTATAAAAGAGCATGCATTATTAATAATGGGGGATTCACTCAATGAAACTATGACATATCATTAGTGTTTGTGGCATACTAAAAAACACACTTATTTTAAATACATATTGGAAAATACCTCTAAAAATCACATTATTTAACCCCATAACAACACGAACCCAATACACCTTCCCAATTTAAATGAACCCCTCTTTCACTAGATATTGTAGGTTTCAATTTTTTGATTAATTTTTTTTACACCCCTTTCTATCCTTTCATCAGCTTAGATCTCCATTTATTATACATGTCGATATAAAAACCCTTTACACCTTATTAAATTCTGAATATATTATTTCATTTTTTCCTTAATATATATCCCCCAAGATGAACACACATGGTATGATGATTTCTTCCCCATGAAGCCTCCGTGTGATTAATGGACACACATTATTAATTCACACATGTAATTGGAATGCATATTAAATATAAGAAATAACAAAACATACCTTTCTGCTACCCACCATTTTGTCCCCAAACAACACTCACATTTTTAAATCTCAAACATGTAAATTCGAGAAGAGTTTACTATAGGTTTTTTTTTTTTTTTTTTTGAAATAAGTACCTTGACAATTTTTGAAATATTATTTTGTGTTAAAACCTTTTATAGATAGGAAACTTACAAAATGGCTTATAAAATTCTATAAAAAAACAACTATCCCTTAAAAAATTTCAAAATCAAAGAGAAAAAGAAATATTGGATATAGATAAATATCAACATCTTACCATTAGGATATTGAATCCTTTCAAAATGGATATCATGGTGGAATTTATTTTACTACCACAAGCGAAGAATATATGTCCAATGGAGACCATTTGGATTCCAATATTAGGTAAAATTCCAATAAATCTCCTATCAACAAACAATGACATGATTAATGAAGAAAAAATTGTTTTTTGAGATGCCGAGTACCCATACATAAAAATTAATGCATTGAATGTATTGCAATATTCTAGTTAATGGGATTCTCATGAGCAAGTTTATATTGAAAATTTATATTTTCAATATACAAACTATATAACTATCCATTTCACTCCCAATATTAATCGATAGGTGAATGAAGTTCTACAATCTATTTATCGAGGGATCCATACCTCTCTCTCTCTCTCTCTCTCTCTCTCTCTCTCTCTCTCTCTATGTATCCAAACTATATCCCTCTCTCCCTCTTCTTCCCTATACCAACGGCCATATCTACCTCCTCATAACACCCCCACTTCCTATATCTTTCTATCTCTCTCACTATGTTTCCATCCTCTCTCGCCCCTCTCACCTCCTACCCTATATATTTCTCTCTCTCTTTTTCTCTGAATTTACTTACCCATATCTCTCTATTTTTCTTCCTTTACCCACACTCTTTATCCGTCCCACTATACCTCTCTCTCTCTACTTGTATTTATCCCCCAACTCTCTCTCTCTCTCTCCCACTAAGCCACCTTATCTGTATATACTTATTTCCACATATATTTATATCTATCTCACTCTTTCGTTCGCTAATTGTATATTTTTATCCATTATATCATATATATCCCTCACTCTCTCTACAACCCACCTTCTCTCTTCCCCATTTCTATATCCCTTTCCCTATCCATTTCTATGTCTCCCATTTTCCCCATACATATTTTAATACCCCACTCCCTTTTCATGTTCCACCACTATCTCTTTTTCTATCCCCATGACTTATTCTCTCTATATCACCCATTCCTCACACACTTTTCTCCCCTATGTCTCCCTCTGCGTTTCTCTCTCTCCTTTTCATTGTTAAACTACATATCTCTCTCTCTCTCTTACATCCCCATCTATCTCTTGCCTTGCATATTTCCCTCTCTTCACATTTTTCTATTCATTTTTTTTGACCTCTCTCTCTATTTATGTTTTCTTAGTGTTGGGCCTAGCAAAATTCTGGGAATCTCCCTAATATCAAGTCCCAATTATACCTCACATTGTTTGTTGTAGGAGTACCATCTAGAAAAAATGCATGGTTGCCATATTCTTGAATATTTTCCTTGGATTTGACTATCAACAAGAGAGAGGTGTGCAAATGTAATTTTGAATTTCAAGAGCGGTGTACCTAGTGAGTATCCAATTGAAAGTGTCTCAAGTTTCTTCTACTCCAAGGAAAGAGAGAGAAGTGGGCCTCTAGGTTAGAGGTAATAGTAACACCTAATAAGATACAAACATGAAACAGAGGATCAGTATATCATCAAGAAAAATATTCCACAAGGGTTGAAACAAGGTGGAATAGTCGACAAGGGTGGGACAACAATAACAACCATTACACCAAATTCTCAGTAAGATAATTACTAAGATAACTGAAATAGTTCAATTAACTTAACACATATGAAAGAAAACATGAAATACAAACATCCATAGAATAGTCCTACAAACATTCATAGTCCATGAACGAAGAATGTGCTAGCCTCGAAAGACTTCTATTACTATGTAAAATTTCAAAGACATATATATACAACGAACCTCACTAGCTCCAAAAGTGGAGCATTGGAGCCACTCCTTGCTCCACAAAAGAACTAGCTTATCGCTATAATGCTCTGCTAGTGGAGCCAAGGTGAAAATTCATTTTCTCATACAATGAGGGAGTATATATAACCAAGGGTGACTCTTTGACAACCCTGATCAATATTTGAATTCCTATGACTTTTAAATTACATGATACTTACATTCTATGTGTTCACTGTAGACTTCCAGTTTACAATACATTTTTAATATAATATACATGGTGCAAATTTTTGATGTGGCATATGACCACTCATGACATGATACTGCAGACATGGACAACTTGATGACATGGAAATTTCAAGCCACTTTTACTAGTAATAGTTGAGTGTCTTCGTGAAAGAATTTTCTTTTCACCTCTACATGTCTTCCTGATAAGGAGTATTCAATGATCTCAAGTCTTGGATAGTGGTCGCAAAATAATGTCCTTTCACTTTATCCCGATCAATCACATTGTAATTTAAGTTGAAAGAGTTTCTTTGAGAATATTTCCCTCCTTCCTTAAGTTCTTCATCATCTTGTCATGACATGATAGGGTGCTAATTCCAAAAATTCACTCATGACGAGATGACATCGATCCAAAAAACCCTGGCCTTAGATGATGCATTCTGATCCCTGAACTAAGCCCAAAAGAAGGGAAAATCTGGAAAAATGCTTCCTAGTGGTGACAAGATACTCCATGAATATAAGGATGAGGGTAAAAGGAATAGGAATTTTTATTTTAGAGACTCCAAGAGTAGGTTAAGTACTTGCCACATTCCAAACATGGATACGACGAAGTTGAATGACAAGGATTTGCTAACATGGATACTATAGATGGAGAAATTATTTGATCTACATAATGTGTTGAACACAAAAAGGGTACACATTTCATATTTATATTTAGAACAAAAAAAATTTGTCTGGTATCAATTTCCTTGTTCTCATAAATAAATTGTCACTTGGGAAATTTTTTTGGAGGAATTGGTGGCACATTATTAGGATACAAAGAGCTATACCTTCTTTAGCCAATTGATAAATCTCAAACCAAAGGGTTGAATGGTGGAGCACGTTGAGGACTTCCAAATATTTAATATCAAGTTAAATGATATTCCAGAGGAGCATAGTATTGATGTCATCACATTAAATTTAAAGGATAACATCCAACGTGAGGTTTTCCTTTGAGAACCTCATTCATTGGAGAAGATATTCAAGGTGGCAAGAAAAGTTGGAAGAAAAATTACGGGACCAAGGAAGCATACCACTCACAACTATAAAGTGGGGTGTATTGTTGCTTTTAGCGTTTTATCACCTACAAAGTTGACACAGCAACAACTGGAGGAAAAAATAGACTAAGGTATTTGTTACAGTTGTGATGAAAAATATACCAAAGCTCATTAGTGTGCTAAGAAGAAATTATTTTACATAGATTGTGAAGAAGAGGAAGAAAAGGACCAAGAAACATCCAAAGAAGAGTACATACACTAGGAACCAACTGCATAGAAAGAAGAAATGAGTATGACCTTATATTGTAATGAATTGGAAGGAATTACGACTCCTAAAACTCTTAATATAGAAATATATATCAATAAGAAAAGGTTAATAGTGTTCATTTATTCGAGTAGTACCCACAATTTTATTCATTGTAAGATAGCGAAGGAATTAATTTTCTTTCTATATCTAGCACCAGAGTGTTAAGTGATGGTTTCAAATGGATGAACTATAAATTTCTCTACAAAGTGCCATAATATAAAGCTAACCATGGGGGAATATGTATTGAATATTTCAATGCTTTCCATTACAATGGGTGGTTATGATGGTGTATGGTGTAGTACGAGTCTAATGGTTACAATTTTTGGGGATGATAGATTTTAATTTTCAATAACGTTTCATGAAACTTTATTGGGAAGGAAAAAAAATTGAATTAATGGGTAATGCAGCGAAACGAGGTAATATAATTGGCTTTAGTGGCATCAAAAAACCTTTTTAATAAATATAAATATGGAATAATTGCACAATTATTCTCACTAGAGGTTAAAACATCAAAATCAATTATTTCTCCATATCTCCAAAAAGTCTTGGACAATCATTTCAAGGTATTTGAGACTGCTAAAGGAATCCCACCTATTCATGATTATGATCATGATATTCAATTGATTCCAACAATTTTTCCTCTAAATATCAGGCCTTACATATATCCCTATTCCAAAAGAATAAAACTTAACATATGGTTTAAAAAATTATAGAGGCTGGTATAATTCAACCTAGTCAAAGTTCTTTCTCTCCTTTAGTAGTATTTGTGCACAAGAAGGATGGATCATGGAATATGTGTATCGATTATAGGGAGATCAAAAAGCTCGAAATTAAAGATACATTTCCCATTCCAGTCATTGAGTATTTATTGTATGAATTACATGGAGCAATATACTTCTCCAATATGAATCTTCCTTCATAATACCATCAAATTAGAATGAAGACTGAATAAATTCCAAAAACAACATTCAAAGCTCACTAACATTATTAGGAGTTTTTGGTCATGCCTTTTGGACTTACTAATGCACCTTCCACATTTAAAGGTTTGATCAATTCTATTTTCAAACCCTTCCATGAAAAATTATGTTAGTATTTTTTGATGACATACTAATCCACAAGAAGTCTTGGAAGGATCATGTTCAACATGTTGACATGTTGCTCTTGGAGGAGAATAAATTATATGAAAAAACCTCATAATTATTATTTGGAGTACATGAGGTGGAATATTTGGGTCATATTGTATTTCATGAGGGTTTTAAGGTAGATCCTAACAAGATTAAATCCATTAGGGAATGGAAAGTCCCCACAACCCTAAAGTATATTTGAGGATTTCTTCGGTTGAAAGGGTATTATCACATGTTTCTTAACAGCTACGGGAGGATGTTAAGGCCTATAACAAAATTAATGAATAAATATACATTTTCTTGGACTCTAGAAGCAACTAAGGCCTTTGAACATATTAAAGAGGTAATGTGCCAAGCATCGGTCTTAGCTACACCATATTTCACAAAGAAATTTATTATGGAATTTGATGCTTAAAGAAGTGGAACTGGTGTTGTTTTAATTCAAGAAGGAATACCCTTTACTTTTTAACGTTGTCCAATCAAGGGAAATTATTTACAGAAGCCTATTTCTGAGAAGGATATGATGGAAATACTACATGCACTAAAGAAATGGCAACCTTACTGAATGGGAAAATACTTCAAAGTAAAAAATGATCACGATAGTCTTAAATTATTTTTGGAACAAAGGTTATCTTCAGAAGAGAAACAAAAATGGGCCACAAAGATATTGGGTTATGACTTTGAAATCATCTACAAAAAAGGGAAGAAAAATGTTGTTGCAGATGCACTATGAAGAAAGGATGAGGATGTGGAAGAATTGCTTTGTTACATTTCTATTATCCAACTTAATTTTATAACTAAGGAAGGGGATGAAAGTAAGAATGGTGAAGAGGTCTAGACACTCATTCAAAATTTATAACAATATTTTAATACATATTATACATTTATCTGGGAAAAGGATTCATTATGGTCCAAAGATAGCTTATATTTCTGTAAGAATTCCCAACTCAAAAAAAATATTCTTTTGGAATTGCACACCTGCCCCTTAGAAGGGCACTGGGGACTTTTAAAAAATTACTACAAGGTCAAAAAGGAATTCTTTTGGGATGGTCGAAAATTTGATATTCAGAATTTTGTCATAGAATGTTTTTTTTCCAACAAAATAAAGTTGACACAATTAAGACCTCGTGTATGTTACAAACTTTAGCGATTCTATGTCAACATTGTGAGGAGGTCTCAATGGATTTTATCACAGGTTTACCAAAGTATAAAGGAAATAATGTAGTCATGGTGGTAGTTTATAGAATTACCAAATATGAACACTTTTTTGCATTATCTCATCCATTTAAATATAGCACATCTTCTATTTCATTTATCAAGAAAATTCAAAAGCTACATAGAAACCCAATGATTATTGTAAGCGATAGAGATCCCACTTTCATAACAATTTTTTGGAAAAAATTATTTTCTTATCTCAGTACTCAATTATCTCATAGGTCATCTTATAATCCTCAATTTGATGGGAAAACTGGTATAGTGAACAAATTTTTGGAAGAATATATTTTATGCTTTGTATCTGATAAACAAATACAATTGGTCAATTGGTTACGTCTAGCTCAATGGTGGTATAAAACTTCCTTCCATACTAAAGCAAAATGACCCCATTTATGGCACTTTATCGATATCATCCACCATCCATCACATCATCTTTAAGAGAAAATTATATGCTTCAAGAAGTTGAAGATCACATCACCTATCAACAAAAATTTCTCCAATTACTAAAATATAACCTCACTCTCACACAAAATCGAATAAAATAACATGTTGATCAACATCGCAGTGAAATATTTTTTTTGGTAGGTCATTGGGTATTTTTAAGGCTAAAAAAATAAAAACACATTCCCCTCAAGCAATCTAAGAAGGATAATAAATTATCACCCAAGTGTTATGGTCCTTACAAGGTGTTGCAAAAAATTGGAACTATGTAATAAAAATTGGAGCATCCTACATCTTCTCGAATACACCCAATTTTCCACGTTTCATGCCTAAAGAAGGTTATCAGTGACAATATCCTAACTCAAAAAATATTTCCAGAACTTGATAAATAAGAAAAATTTATATTGGGGCTTGAAGAAGTCACACAAATAGGATCCCAATGGCTAATAAATCAATCAATTTCGGAGTATCTTATTAATTGGAAAAACTTACATGTTGAAGGTTCCACATGGGAGGATGAGAGTTCTATACTGAAACATCCATAACTACTCAATAATTGAGGACACCATTATTTTTAGGGAGAGGGTCATGTTAGGTCATTAAAATAGTAGTGTATCCCCTTTATTGTTATTAATAGTTCAGCCCATACTTTTATTGTTTCTCCCATGTACCCCCCATATTGTTATTATTATTCCCCATAGAAGCCCAATAATTGTTATTATTGTTTCCTTACATTATTATTGTTATTTAGGATCTAATAATATTGCGACCCCTTAGACTCCTATGTATACAAATAGGTCTAGTCATTTCTATCATTCAATAATTTTTCATTTATGTGATGTAAATTTGGTTTTGTCATCAAATATGCTATTTCGAATTTGTTGATTTATCATTTTTTTCATATTGTTACATAACAATATCTCTTCTTTTTTTTTATGGGGGATTAAATAGTCCAATGAAATCCATGCCCCACTTCTAAAATTTCTCAAGAATCAATCTACGCTATAGGGGAAATTCATTCTTTGGTGTAGGCCTACCTATCCTTTGGCACTCATCACATCTATAAGTGTATGTCCTAGCATCTTAGTGTCGAGTGTGGTAGTATTAGCGAGCTTGGAGAATTTTTAATGTTTCCCTCTGAGAAAAAAATAGCCGCCAAAGGGTCCATCATGGCATGTTAAGAGGATTCTGAAAAACTTATCCTCTCTTATGCATATCCTAAAGATTTGATGCAGTCCCAATTTGAGGATATTCCCCCCAATCTAGGTGAAAGGGGTACTTTTCATATAAATATTTATCTTCCCATTGGATGATATATTAGGAGGGAACTACCAAAAAATAAGAACAATTCTATATTAGCAAACCAAGGATATAGTCGTGAAATGACAAAGAGGTCTTCATCTAGAATTTGATTATCTATTGTCTCTATATTTTCAATGGGGAATGGTTTTATAGAGAAAAAGTATGCAACCATGTTGTCCTTCTCTAGCTTGTCAGAAATGGTTAGATAAAATTTTTACATTCATAATAGTCATATAATGATCCTAGCTCTATTAGTGTGTTTGGTGTACGCATGTCCGAAATCACACCAACTTAAGGGGTGTGGTTTACCCCCTTAAGTTATTGGTCATAGGAAGAAAAAGAATTTGAGTCAAGAAAGTTAGTGGAACAAGCTAGAACCATAAACATACTAGATAGACAAATAGCATGCATATTCAAACTAAAACTAAAATAAAAACTAAACAAATAAACAAAAGCTCTGAATAGAGTCAAACAACTACAATAATCCAAACGGTGGCTCTTTCGGCCCCTCTTGTTGAGTGCTGGTAGGAAATGAGGATGAAACTTTAACCCTCTTGCAAAAGGGCCCTTAGAGCTTGGGTTCTAAGTCCCGATGCAAGGATGTATTTACTTCCAAGATTTATTCAATGCAAAGTCTCCCTCTCCTTACTATGGTGGACTGAACTTGTTGGATGGCCAACAATTAAATCCCATCTATCTCAACTCTGGATCACACACTTTTCATATTTCTTGGGGCAATTCTTGCCACCATAACAATGTACTGTCAAGTTATTCATCTCTTGGTGGCCTTATATAGTAGAATTCAAGTCCTTCTTCCCTCTCTTGGTACATTATGGATGATGACCCAAGAGAGGGGGATGATTCCGTTGTGTGCTCCCTTGATGTATACGAGGATTTGGTGGCTATCCTTAGGCGGTTTCAAGTGTGAAATAACTGTCATGGAGTGTGATTTTTGTGGTCTTGGAAAGTGAATTTTGCCACTCTTAGGATTGCGTGCAAAGGCGCTCTTCTCGAAGGATTATGCATGAAAAAGAATTTATGACTTTTCAAATTTGATTTTTCCACAGACCTTAGAGATTTTTAAATACTTTATAGATTTTTTAATGTTTATCAACCATGAAAATATTTTTTCCTATCATTAAATAATGTCATCTTTACTTGTATGATTTTCCAGTGTTAACAATAACGTTGACATTAGGTTTATTCTCTAAATATTTTATGGTTTAGTGATTAGTATGAACAAATAATTTCTAGCCAATGATATAATTCCTAACCTTATTCAAGGAGTGCACAACAACTAAGAGTTCTTTTTTAGTAATAGTGTACTTAATCTAAATTTTGGAGAGGTTCTTACTTATGAAATATATGGAATTGGAAAATATTCACCAAAGCTTCTCCCATAACTTTCGCTGATGCATCTGTGTGGATGTGGAAAGGAAATTCCCAACAAGGAACTCTCAAAATTGGTGTGGTTGTTAATTTTTCTTTCAACTACTACTCAAAATAATTTTTTTATTTATCTCTCCAACAAAAATATGAATCTTTAGTTAACAATCCAAACAAAGGTGAAGCTAACCGAATATAATCCTTAATGAATCTCATCTAATATCCAACTATCCCAAGAAAAATTATAACATCCCTTTGTTTTTTAGGGAAAAGAACCCTTTCGGTAATGGAAATCACGTTAGGATCAACTTGGATCTCTTCCCTATAAAGGAAATTACCTAGGAAAATTCATGCATTCATAAAAAAATCACACTTCTTGGGACTCAGTGGGAGATTCATTTCGATGTATTTATTTATAAATTTACACAAATTAAAAATAGCTTCATGGAAATAATTTCCATAAGGGCTGAATTCATCCATGTAGATTTCAATTGTTTCATGAACATGATAAAAAAAAATACTCAATATTACTCTCTGGAAGGTAGCAGGGGAATTACCCAAGCCAAATGGAAGAACTCTATAGAAAATTATCCCCACGGAGATGTGAAAGTGGTCTGATCATGACCTTTACGAAGGATTTAGATCTGATTATACACACCAAACCCACATAGGAATGAGAATAAATTCTTCCCTGCAAGTCAATCCAAGACTTTATCAATAAAAGGCAAGGGAAAATGATATTTATTTTTAGCCTTGTTAACTTCCCAATAGTCAACATAAATCCTCAACTTCGAATTTTCTTGGGTACTATGAAAAAATGGGACATCCATTCACTATCTGAAATGGGGTAGATGAGTTTTGCATCAAATGGTTTTTTCAATTCTTATTTTAGAATGTCTTTAAGGGTAGGGTTCATTCACCTCTGGGGTAGGCAAATATTTTTACATCACCATTTGATGTAAATACAATGGGTACAAACTAAGGGATCCACCCATTTGATTTTCTTATAATCCTAATCTCATAGTCGCTGGTTGATTTTCCATGTCAATAAAATAAGAGCAAGGTCATGGGACACGTATACCAAGCTAAATAGTGGGGACACCACTTCAGTGGGCATCACTTGTGGATTATTAATGGATATGGAAGTTATAAAAGTCATTGGTGAAGGAAATCATGCAATAATTGGCATTTAATTATGAAAATAAAGGGAAATAAGAGAAAATGAAGGTCAAGGGACTTAAATTTTCATGCAATTAAAATTAGAGGTAAAATGAGCGAAAATGAATAAAATAGAGGAATCAATAATAAAAAGGATTCAAAGACACACTTGGTAAATTTTTGAAATTTTTTTGGTTGAGATCAGTTCATTCTCTCATACACTCTTACACACTTTGCAAATTATTGGACAATTCTTAGAGCAACCGTAGAATTATTCTTGAGTATTAGCTTGGTGTATTCATAATTTAGCTAGTAAATGTATCCACCATGCAAAATATTAAGGGTCTCCATTAAATCCTCCCTAATTCCTTATAGAAGTAGAAGCTTCAAGTCTTCTGGATCAAGGGTACATTTATCTCTTATGTAGTTGAGTTGAAGTACCTCTTCATAATCCTCCAAGGATTCATGTGCCCCTCAGGTAATCCTAAAGGTCTCTTCACCTTTTTTCTTGACATACAATAGTCCTTATATTTCTGATTGAGAACTTGTTGCATTTGAGCCTAGGTGGTGATGCTTCATCATTCCATGTTCATGAACCAACACAAGGCCGCATCCTTGACGGTGTAAGGGAACAAATTGGACTTATACTAATCAAAATTTTAGAAATCGGTTCTAAAAACCACAACAAACTCAAACATGAATGTATCAGGGTCTTCAGAGGCTAGGCCATGGAAGTGTGGGAGAGTTGTGGGGATTGTGTTCTTCATTATGGCGTCCCCATTACTTTCCTGGATAGAAAATAACTTATTTTTCATGTTCTCAGCCACGTTTTGGGGAGGTGATGTGGGTTTGTAGTAGATATGACAAGAAAATGTATAAAAATGGAAAATATGCCCAAGAAATAACAGCATAGAAGATAAAACTTCAGATCTTCATTAATATCAAAACCCTTAAGGTAGGGCAACACCATACATTCACTCCTTAATGAAGGATATCACTCCACAAGCCATATGCTTGCCCATACAATAATCCTTGACATCTCTAAATGGAAATTCTATAGGCTCTATATAGGTTTCATACATGCAATACCATGGGTAGTTACCATGGGTCTCTCAATACCATACATCCAATACAATGGGCTTATCACTTTATTCCCTAGCTACATGTGGTCCCTTACATAATGTGGGTTAACCACTTTATTTATTAACTATGGCCCATTTATTTATCATTCTTATATTAATACATCATATTATTCCTTTGGGTACCTCCCTCTGTACCCTATATTATCCCCTCTAGGTACACTACATTACACCCCCCTTAAACATGTTTCGTCCCCGAAACATGAGAGGAACACAAATAATAAGATCTACTCAAAAGAGTATTCCACTAGTACCATTCATGTGCATGTAGCCATCCAAGGGAAAGGTGAACACTTGATCTAGTCGGTTCCTCGCTTGCTTGAGATGGAAGCGGGTTCTAGTGGTTCTTCATTGTTGATGTGTTGTTAGTGGATCATCACACCTCTCTATGTGTCATCCACGGGTTATTGTCCTTGTTGCTAATTCATTGCCACCTTGCTGGTTGTTGTCTTGCTAGGTGATGTGGGTGGTGATATGTTGAAGCTTTAACTGATGTGATATCTTTCCTTAATTCCTCCATTATTGGTGATAGAGTGGTGTCTGGTTCTTTTGTTGGTACTTGCTTTGATGTTTGTGTTTGGTTGTCTACCATCAAAGGCTCATCATCTGATGTGTCTGTGTCGTTAGATATTTTTTCTTTTTCCTCCTCGATCTCTCCATGGTTCCTAATGCAAATATCATGCAATGTAGTTTTCTTCTTTTTATACCAGAGCTTCATGAATTTCTTTTGCACATTAAAATTGACAGTACCAACGGATTCCATCCAAGGATGTCCCAAAACAACATCCACAACAGCCATATCTGAAGCATACAAATCAGAATGAAACACATACTTATCAATGGAAATATTCAAATCTTTATAAATTTGAATATCTTCATTATCAACCTGTGTGTTTTCAATATGCTTTGCTGGAACTTGCAATTTTTTAGCCAAATTCACATTGATACAATTATGCTTGAAATTAGGAATGATAGACACAATGATATTCTCTTTCTGAATACTTTGATGAACTCGTAATATGGAAATATTAGTAGAAAATAAGTCTTTATGGATATTTCTGTCCTTCTTTCCGCTTTAGACCACTTGTCCAAAATGACTTTTTCAAGTTTTTTCTCGGGAAGTTTCCTCACTGCGCTGTCAAGTGAGGTCCACCATTTATTTGTCTCATCTTTTAGATGAAGCCCTATGGAGCATATCCAAAAAATTCAATATTGAGCCTTGAGATGTTGTAAAAAATCTTCAATAGTAGGGCCATCATCCTTTCCTGTAAACTTCATCTTGCGAAAATCCATAAAATAAAGTAAGAGTTTTGAAGAAAATCACTTTGGCAAAAATTTAAAATGGACATTACTCGGTCAATATAAATAAAAATCCTTAATATAACCTATTTTTGAAAATGGAATAGTCATTCTGCATCTAACAATATGACTGAAATCCCAATCTAGGCACTCCGGAAACACAGATTTGCGCTGCAACTATCCCATCATCACAAATTTTTTGAAAAAATGGCTGATTTTAAATCAGTGATAACTCCCTCATCCGGACTCCAATTTGACCCT
Organism: Pinus albicaulis; assembly: GCA_034641835.2. Lineage (NCBI taxonomy): Eukaryota > Viridiplantae > Streptophyta > Pinopsida > Pinales > Pinaceae > Pinus > Pinus albicaulis. Next base: position 1,627,227,431 of record CM076578.1, read on the forward strand.
TTTTTTTTTTTAATTGGGTGAATTTTTAAGGGGAGCTCAGATAGTTAATTTTTTGTCTTATATTGTACACCATAATCTACTAAAAATGTCATGAGATCCGCCGTACACAAATTGCAGTCAGAAACATTTCTGCAGCAAAAATGAATTTAAATCAGCGATATCGCCCTCATTCGGACTCCGATTCGACTGATTTTTTTTTTGAAATTGGGTATTTTTCTATAAGGAATCTAGATATGATATTTATTTCTGAAAAAATTTGGCCAAATTGTCCATATATGCTCTACAAACTCACCGCCCAAAAATTTCCTGCAAAAAAATGAAAAAACAAATATCCAAAATCTGCCCAAGAAAGTGCTATGATACGAATTGTAGTAGATCTGACAAGAAAATTTATAAAAATGGAAAATATTCTCAAGAAATAACACCATAGAAGATAAAACTTCAGATCTTCATTAATATCAAAACCCTTAAGGTAGGGCAACACCATACATTCACTCCTTAAGGAAGGAGATCACTCCACAAGCCATATACTTTCCCATACAATAATCCTTGACATCTCTCAATGGAGAGGCTCTAGGCTCTATATAGGTTTCATACATGCAATACCATGGGTATTTACCATGGGTCTCTCAATCCCATACATCCAATAAAATGGGCTTATCACTTTATTCCCTAGCTACATGTGGTCCCTTACATAATGTGTGTTAACTACTTTATTTATTAACTATGGCCCATTTATTTATCATTATTATATTATTACATCATATTATTCCCTTGGGTACCTCCCTCTGTACCCTATATTATCCCCTCTAGGTACACTACAGGGTTCTTCATCCCCTATGGGTTATTCAAATATTTATGGTTGCTAACTAAAAGCATTCTCTAACACCTATGTGGTCATAGTAGGAGGTTCACAGTAACCAAATAAAGGTGACAGTTTACTTCTAGAAGGGGTGGTGGGTTTTGTTAGAAATTTCCTTGCATTATCCCCAATCCTATGAGACGTGAAATAAATTTGTGTTTTTTGGGGTTTTTTGGGGTTTTTTTATGTTTTTTTCTTTTTTTTAGTTTTTAATGTTATCAATGTTGATGAAAGAAAAAATTTAAAACAAAGAAACTCTAAGAAAAAAAACCCCAACTTGGACACCTCCCTGGCAATGGCACCAAAAGTGATGAGCCTCGTTATTGCAACAATAAGGTTGCAACTCCCAGGGCTACCAAATTTAGTGATCAACCTAGGATTTGTACAAACTTAAGAGGTCGTAGTGTTATATGCGTAATAGTATAAGATCTACTCAAGTAAATTTGAATTTATGGACCAGATCAAGGTATATAGATACCACTCTATAACCTAATTCTAGATTTGCAAGGAGATAAAATGTGTGATTGCATATTTCTAATCTATTTGTAGAAATGGAAATTTTACTCTACATGAAAAAATGGAAATGCTACCTTTGCGTAAATGTAAGTGCTGACCTACTTGCTAAAATTTGAATACAAAACTACTTGCAAAAATCTAAAGGATACTATAATTGTGGGAATGTAAAGGCTACGCTACTTGAAGAAATATAAAGAATACAATACTTGCGGGAATGTAAAGGTTATGCTACTTGTAGAAATGTAAAAATTAATCTATTTGTAGAATGTAAATGTTGAATTAACAAGAAACCTTGTATATGCATAACAAATACCAATGCTTGCAATGGAAGCCCTGGCTTAAGAAGAAAATATCAAAACATAATCTACCTTTTGTAAGTTTAAGAGCATGTAATAAAATTTAAATCACTACATTCCAAAGGTATTAGTTATAGTAATAGATTTCAATAGGTTCTTCATAAGGTAATCATGAAATCATCACTATGTCATTCAATTCATGACCCTATCTACTAAGCCTAATTGTTGAAATGTGTTGCAGTGGTACAGAGGAAAGTCCTATGTTGTATTTGGTATTCCTAAACCATGCTCCAACTGCCTAAGGGATATTATTTAGGCCTCGGAGGAGAACATCAAGATTCAAGATAATTTTTTATCAATTTTGGAGGGCTTTTACATGATGCTACAGGATTATACATATCTGTTATAGGATTACTGCACGATGTTAGAATATTTCCCTATTTTGCTACAGAATTGGACTTGTGAAAATTGTGAGGGTGAGAAATACAATATGAAGGTGGAAAATGGTAGTGGAAGGTAGGAGAAGGTGGTATGTTAGGGTCTGATATCGCAGAAGAAACAATCCACATAGTGGCCTTCAAAAAAGCAGAAAAGTACTCTCGGTGAACAATGTTTAGAAGTAATTGTTGAGGTAGAGAGAAGGGATTTGGTGGTAGTATGATGAGTGTGAATCCCAATTTTAACCCTACAAATCAATAGCATTTCTTGCAAACCATGAAAATTAATTTAATTTTTCCAACCATTTGGAGCATGTTAATAATGTAAATTGCATGAATTTGAAATGACAAAGAAAGGATGAGTTAAATCTTATTTCAAATCTATCTATTGCATTGAAATAAAACCTATCTTGAATTTTTCACAAGTTATTAATCCACAAGGTACTATGGTTCCTATGCTTAAAGAAAACTATTGAACCAATCAATAATCTACAAAAAATAGAGTTACAAAAATAACAATATTCTGATATGTAACGACTGCAAAAGAATGTAACTATATATTTACGGATTTCCAACACAATGTATCTAACCACACTTCCCATAGGATAGGTTATTGATGGACGTACAAAAGAAAATTTTCATAAAAATCCATTTCAAGAAGCAAAGGAAAATATTTCTAGGAATGAAAATGCATAAGTTAAATACACAAGACAGAGACTAGATCCTTTGGCTTTGTCTCTAACCCAGTGGGACTCAATTTTCTAAAAAAAGCTCAGATTGAAGATAAAAAACATTTCTCATTAACATAAAATATTGGTCAAGTACATGACAAAAGAATGAAAATGACAAGTTAGAGCTCCTAGCTCTTAGTGGTCTCTATATTTTTCAAAATTTGAATCCTATTGAGAACTTGGGCTTCCTTATTTATACAAAAAATTATTGAGGGAAAACATCCTTGGAAACAGGATTGATTCCCCACAAGATTCCTCCCATCCTTGACTGCATCATCTAGTAATGGATATTTGAAATGTGGGTGACTAAATATAGGAGAAAAGTCGAGCTGTATGTGACTAAATGTAGGGGATAGACCTCGTACATCTCTTGCATATTATTCCAAAGTATATATGCATATTAAATGCATTTCAAATGCACTATTTTACTTCACATTAATCACATTAGGCCATGAGATGTGAAAACCATCCTTTAGTCTTCCTAATAAACACATCATAGTGAAAAACATGTTATTGAATGTGAGGAAAGAGGTAAATATAGGCTGAAGAATGGTTGAATGGGCACTATGATATACCTATTGACAAGGCCAATAAACATGACCTCATGTTTATCCATAAATTTTATCTATCCAATTCACATGTCATCAAGCCTAACTTCTCATGCACCTAAATTTCCATATACATCCTCTGAAAGTTAGAAATGGTATTTATAGTTAGACTCTCTTAAGGATGGAAGAATTAGAGACTTACCTAATTAGTCTTGGTAAAATTTTTTGAGAGTAATTTTATGTTACATCTGAAATTCTCCCATTTTTTCAATAATTCAACGGAAGAGGAGAACCAAGAGATAAAATGAGAGGACATAACTCCTTATGTAGTTTAATTTTGATATGAATGCAAGCCAAATCTATAATTCATTTGATGTATATGTATGTGATGGACATGTTTCATCTATGTATTTAGTTCATATTGTGTGCTACCTTGCCTTCTCTAGAGGGAAATATTATTCTTCAAGTAGTTTATGTTTATATGTAGGAGTTCAAATTGATGAGCATCAATCTATGAGGTTTTGAGGTATGGTCATATCTCCAATTGTCTCTGTCATTTATGTGAATGGTTATGAAATTTGAATCAGGGAATTGATTTGGTCATTCCACACATTTTCTAGCATATCTTGAGGCAATATCTACGTACCAAAAACTCCTTTGTCTTTGTGCAACTTTAGGGAAAATAGAGTTGGTGACCCCTAGGAAGTAATAACTAGTATTTATGTTCCCCTTTTTAATATATATATTTCTTTTGTTAGTTTATAAATGATTATGTATTGATTTCTATCTCATTTCTACATTCCATGATTTTTATTTGAATTTATAAATTGAACAAATTCCCCCCTATCTTCTAGATCTAATTCAATTTTGAAACATATTTAAGAAAATGAAAATAAAGAGAGGAATGAATAGGTTGTCATTTTCAAATAATTTTTTCTAATGTTTTGTATAGAATTTCAATGAAATAACTACATATCTAAGTTTCCATCAATGGTTTGATAATTATGTTTTTAATTTTATATATGTGGGATGTTGGATCTAAATTAGACCTTATTTGGATATTCTCTACTTCAAAATATCTAATTACATATCTTACGTTATCTAAACTTTTAGGAGATGTTTTCCATCTATTTTTTGGTTTGATGGTGGATATCTTAATAATTTTTATGATATTGTTATTTTGAACTGATCTTCCTATGTTATATTTATGTTTCTCTCATTTATAATATTGCATAGAAAACCAGGTTGAGTGGCATTTTAGGTCTTGATCCCTTGTCTTGGGTTTGATATTGTTCTCCATTGCAGATCATCATAGGTGTAACTTTCTGTTTTCCTACATCGAGTCACATATTGAAAATTTCATTGCGTTGTGTGTAATATTTTTTTAATCTATATTTGTTCAACCATAGTTCACATCTTTGACTTTTAAAGTGTTAGTTTTAAGATTTTGAGTGCTTTTTGGTGTTCTTAAATTTCCATCTCTAGTGTGATAGGTTTCATTTATAAGTTGTTCAATCAATTGGCTTCTTATGAGATTTTTCTAAATATCAAGAGATTATTGAGATGGGTTGGGATTTTTTCACTTGTTTCTTAGAAAAGTAAAGAACTCTCTAACCTTGTTTTAACTTGTTTTCATCAAATTGAAAAATAAATTTCACTCTTCATTTAGTTTGCATTTTGGATTGGTATTGAGTCTCTTTACACACCATATCAATTTCAATTTGTAACTTTATGTAATCAACAACCTAAATAATAAAGTGTTAATAAATTAATTATAGGTTTTTGGTTATAGCATAGTAGCAATAACCTAGGGTTGTAGAGATTTAAAATAGGATTGGAGAGGACATGATTCTAGGCTACACAACTAAAATTACATTCACTAGTAAGTGTAGATCCATTTTCACATCACATACTTGCCTAAAATTTCCTCTTACATAACATTTAAGCACACGACCATGTCTTAAACCTATATAGTCACATCCCTACTCCTTCGCTACTAGTATTCACTAGATTATGTGAGTTAATATGAGTCTCTTTGAAAGGGGTACATTTTTCTTTGAATAATATCTAACGAGTTTTTAAGTTTAGATTGGCTTTTCTTTCAATGCTCTTACGTAGGTTACTATCATTAGGAAGTCCTCATAGTACCTAAGGCATCTATAAATAACAATATCTGTGATCTTGGAGGCTAACCCTTAGCTCCATTAAATTCATTTGTATCGACCAAGGATGGTATGAGGAGGTTGGTGTAACCTCTTCTCTAGTACTTCATTATTCTAGGGTCCTTGGAGGATTTATGGACTCAAGCATATTATCTTATAGGAGGTACCCTTTAGTTTGTTCTCTTATTTTATCTCTTAGGAACTTTTATAGTATTTATTTTTTGGTTTGAATCTAGTTAACCATAAAAATGTCTAAATTAATTAATTAAATAAACATATATTCATCGTGGATGTCCAAAATATTTTTCCTTCTTTCCGATTATGTAAAATTTCTCCTAAAGTGGAAGGTCCACCACCACATAGGCAAAATAGCTTAATTGTTGGATGATTCAAAGAAAACTAGAGTTGGTAGGGTTACCTATGCTTTAGAGGGGGAATACGATGTTAGTGTTGAATATGTAGATGAAAATCTACTACCACACGTCAAACCATATTTGACTAATCCTGTTGACCACATAGTTTTATATCTAAGTGCCTATTTCATAGAGCTTTATTTATTGTTCCCTCATCAAATGTATGGTGAGAGTGGTACTTCCACAATGGGGAAAATGGATCCCTTATCACTTTATACATTGAAAGTTTCATTCATGATGTCTTTATTACAACCGATTAATAAGATAGGGCCCATTTCTTCTATTTTAATGATTCCTATTAATCCATCTTCGGGTCTTCTCATTGGCTACTTATATATTTTGAGTAGTTTCTTGAGCTTATCTATATACATAGATATGTCTAGTTTTGTTTTTGGTATAGGGGAAATCTAAAGTCAACCTATATGAGATTGGTTTTTTTCTGGTGAGCCCTCATATTGTACCAAGAGTGTTGCAACTCCCAAGGGCTCCTCAGCATAAATTATCTACTTGCGGTTCCTACAAACATAGAGGTGACAATGCTGTATGCATAGTAGGTGAGGTTCTACTCATGTCACCCTTAGTCATGACGTTAGATCAAGGTGTTCAAATACCATTCATCCAACTTAAATATAGCAAAAAATTCTTTTGAAATCATAATTGAACCTAATTCTAACTATGAAAGTGAAAATGTCATTCATTAAAATGTAGATGCTAATTAATATTGCATGAAAGAGAAAGGGATAGTCTACTTGCAAAAGTAAAGCTACTCGACATAACACTTTTAATAAAATTAGTAAACTCCTTGCATGTATCATACGTATACTTTATATTTTCTTGAAAATAAGTAATCTAACTTTTAACATGCTTATGAATAAAAAATTTAATTCTATTTTTGTTTTGTAGCAAGGAAAGGAGGAGGTTGCAGTGGCCTAAGAGATTCTCTTAATCATCAAATCACAAGTTGGGGGTCATTATTCATATTAACTAATTAAATATCAATGTGTGGATCAAAACAATTTGAGGAAAACGGTGCTACAGGCTGGCTACAAGAGGTCTTGTATTGCTACAAGAGGTCATGTTTTGCTAAAAGAGGGGTTCTGAGAGCCTTTTGAGGGTAGAAATTATATTTTATGGCAATATAAGATTGATGAAGGCAGGAGGAAGTGAATGAATGTTGGGGGAGCCTCCTAACCAATCCTAGGACCTCTCGAAGGACTATCTTACCCCAAGGTTGATGCTCACAGTGTCCACTAATTTCGTTAAAAAAATGACTATGGAAACATCATTTGAGAGCAGTGTGAGGGGTAGGGGGAGGATATGGAAAGTTCCAGGTGGAGATGGAAATTAGTTCCCACCCATTTATATTAACACAACCCCACACCTAGCTAAATACATAAATCAAATGATTAGTAATATAGTAAGATAAACTATCATGGAAAATATGAGTTGGATTTGACTAGAAATATATTCTATTCAATGACACTGCTCTCATCATTGAATTGAATTAACTCATAATTTGCATAAAATAAACATGGAAAAGGATTACTAACATCCATCTATTTCCATGAAATCATAAATTTTTTTTTTCTAGACAGACATTATAAATCTTTTAGATCACTCTTCTGAGAAGAGTGGTGATAGGGAAGCCTGCAATGACAATTTTTTTTAGCTTAAAACCTACTAAAACAAGAAAAATACATGAAATGCTTTGAAATGAGGACAGCAAAGAAATACAGAAGTGGGACTAAAGCATCTAGGTTTGTCCCAAACCCAAGGGTTTCAACCCTATAAAACTAGCTTAGATGGAGATCAATGAAAAAATTATCATTTGTAGGAAACAATAGTCTCATAAATCACATGAAATTTAAGAATAACAATGTCAAGTATGGATCTCAATAGCTACTCTTAGATGAATACAAAATTTGAATCCTAATGAGATTTTAAACATGTTTATTTATACAAAAATTTAGTTCATAGTAGTTCCCTTGAAAATAGGAGTGATTCCCTCCTTGATCTCAAGAATTGTGGATCTATCCTCCTTGAGCTTCACATGCACTTGGAGTGACTCATATTTGAGTGAATTTGAGAAACCACGTTAGAGAGTTAAAGAGGAGGAAAAGACCCCATATATTCTCTCTTTTCTATCTCCGTCAAGCCCCATAGTAAATGCCTAAAAAATGCTTCCTTTTCATGCAATTTAATCACATTAGGCCACATACTATGACAAGCATATTTGACTTTTCTTACTAAGCATATTATGATACAAAATTCGAATTAATGTGAGAAAAGGATAATTTTAAGGGTGGGAGGATAGCATAATGGACTTCAAAATATACCTATTAATTGGACCCATTATTTTCCACCTACTTTGTCTATTCTTATGGTTATGATCTCTAGCACGGTTCAACCCTCTTCAAGGAATGTGCTGGGAGGTTCGAAATTTGTTTTGAGTTAGTCTCAAGAATTTTTTTTTTTGGATGGATTTATAACTGGTGGGGTACTTCTATGCTAAGAGGAATACTCTTCTTAGAGGTTTTATTGCATTTAGAGGCACTGTGTTGGAGATCAATATCCCCACCAATGCCACTATGCCCGCATGTATTCCCTCTTACGATAGTGTTTTTTCACTATGAGTTCATCCTTCTAATGCTAGGCATATTTCCATCAAAAATCATGCTTTTGGGAGTTATTTTGTCCCTTTTGGAAATCTTCCTAGAGCCATAATCTTTTCACTGCTACCACTAGTACTGTGTTCGAACACCCTTGCTTTAGCCATCACTTTGGTCAACTCTTGACTTCAAGTAATTATGTTCAGGACTAGTGTGTGCGTGCATCTATACCCATAACCCATTCAACTAACACAAAGATTTCATTTCTAATATATCTCGACCAGCCTGATTTCGACAAACTAACAAAAAACCCTATATGGTTGATCATTTTTTAAGATGAAATCTGCCCCTTATTTATTTTTAAAGTTGATGTACCGATCCTGTAGCCCTAAACTAGTGATGAATTTTGTGTAGTGTAAGAGGCTTTGATTTCAATGCATAGTCTATGCATGATAACATCTCATGACCCCTTAGTAATATATTGTAGATTACGGTGACTTTACACCAAACATGCTTACAGATCACTGGATTAGTTGTAAACATGTCTCTATTATTAGAAACGCAACGTTGGTAGTCATTTTTGGTGAAAACCACTCCAGAAACCAAATGGTACTGGGAATCACGTTTTATATGGCCGTATTCATTTTCATTGATAAAAAATGGTTTCTAGTGAAACGGATGGTTTCCCACATCGTTTTTTCTAAAAACGTCTATCCGTTTTGGCGAGAACGTTTTCGTTTGGGCTGGGACATTTTCCCCCATTTTTTTAAAATGGTAATTTCCTTTCTGAAACTTACTAAATTTTGTAAGTTTCCTTTTCTATTTGCGTTTTTCACTTTTTTTCTCCCATTGCAAGAGAACTTGCAGTGGCAGCCTGGAAAGTTTGATGATTTAAGCTGTAAGAGTAGGAGAAAGTTGCAAAGTAGATTCATCTTTCAACATAAGCGGGTGTATGGAGAGAATCCCAGCCTTTAAAAAGAATGGGTTTCCGCTGCAAAGCTTGGAGAGAAGCTCATTCACTTTTTGGATTTCCAATTTCCTGGTATGTTTTGATATCAGCCTCTGTATCTTACTGTGTGTTAATTTGTTAACTTTTTAATTTTATCTTCCCTTATCTTCATTTGGCCTCACTGTTGACATGAGACTCTGCCCATTTTTAATGTCTCCGAGCTAGGATCAGTAGTACCCCAGCGGCGTCTACCTATTTTCTATATTTTGTCAAAATTACTTAACCCATGCCTCATTTTTTGTGCACAAATTTATACCCATCTCTTTTTTTCCACTCCCTAATGGCATATGCAAGGGTGGAAATAATAATGAGATTGGGTTTTAATTTGGAATAGTATCAAATTCCTACCAAATTCTCAAGATTTGCTTATGTTTCGAGTGGTGTTTCCTCCAACAAAAAATGGTTCATTTGTTTGATCATGATATCAACAAAACAAGTATTTGGAATAATCACGAGTTTCACGTCTTGTTCTAACCTCCACCTCCTTCAATAGATTCTTGATATGGAAAGCCCAACAAGATTGAAAATAATCTTCTTTCTCTCTTTCAATAAATATCATTCGCTCTCAGTTTCAAATGGTGGATATATGTGTGATATTAGAAAGAAAGAGTCAATCTCAATTTGAAATGATGGAGATATATGTGTCTTCCACACTTCATATTTGTAACGATGTAGAACGGATATATCATTTAGTTCTTCAATTTTGCAAAAGAAATGAGTTTAATCTTTCCCAATTTTGTTGCCCAATCCTTCCCCATGTAGAAAAAAATTGACATAAATCATATGTCCAAATTTAAATTCCACCAAAATGGAGTCTCATACATTAATTTTTTTTGTTATTCTATTGAATTAAAAAATTACATGAGATTTTTTTTTCTCCTTTTAAGCACTGTCAACTTTAAATGTTTGATTTCACCATAAAATTAAAAACAAATTATTATATTATTTTATATTGATCTTTCGGAGATACATCTAGTACAGGTCGAAGTCTCTCAAGAGCCAGGAATTTCACGACCATCCAAACATCATTTGGGTTGATCGAGCCTATATTCTGGAATTCAGCTACATACAGTATATAATAAAAACTTAACAGACAATATATTTTGGTAACACTATAGACTCACTGGAAAAACATAGGGGTTGTTGATTGGGGTGATAATTTCACTTGAAATATATATTTTTTATCATCTTGGTTGGAATTTGACAATTTTTGAATTTAAAAATTTTTAATTATGTTTTTAATATTAGAAATAGATTCAACTTCATCAATTCTTTTTTAAGATATCCCAAATCTCACAATTTGAATTTACAATTGTAACTTAAATTTTTTTAGAATTCCAACCAAAATTGTCTAAAAATCTGCTAGAAAAACCAACATTCGAGAAAAAATAGTCAAGCTTGGAATTTTCCCGAGGCTTTGGAAGAGCTTGAGCCTGGCTTCTCCTCCTTGAGGATTTTTCTTTGCTGGTCTTGGTCCCTCCACGTAGATGCTATATAACATGCTGAGCATTTTCTATTCAAAATTAGCCCTTAGAAATATGTTATTTTCGTAAATGTTTGTTATTTTTTTGGAAATAATGATGGGCTAAATTCTTGGATCTCGCAAATTATGACATCTTTCTTAAAAATAAATCACTCTTTATGAATGTTTCTTTACAAATTTACATATATTTTTTTATGATTAATGTTGTGTTTTATATTGTTAGAAACCTACAAACTCCGCTTCTCGTATCATTTTCATTTCTTGTTTCATATCCCATTTCCCGTTTCTGGTAGCATATAAACATGTTGAGTATATGTATTTTTACATAGCATTCTTGTCCAATTGTGTTACCGCATTATGTTTTGGCTAGTTACAATTGTCGTACCATGTTGGGCTTTGGCCAGTATATAAAATTCACCTTGGTTCCACAACTAGCAGAAAATCGACCATCTTCTGCCACTGTCGGGAGCCTCGGATGTCTGGAAAATTAGAGAACCAAAATTATGAATAAAAAATTATTAAGGATGCTACCAAAATATCCTTGGGTTAGAATTAAGAGAAACTTTATGTTAATCATAATGAAATAACAATGGGGAATGATCGTTACATTGTCGTTCTCTGTAGGTAGACATGTCGTTCAAGCAACCCTAATATTATTTTTGACATGTCGTTCAAGCAACCATAATATTATTTTTGAAAAGACAGGAAAATGGAAATATATTCCCGAAAATCTGATTACAGTGTTTTGAGAAGAGCCAAACAGTCTTAACCAACAAACACAACTGGTCCCAATATATGGTTCTTGAATTTCCCTATCATTGACAAGGTTTCATGACCTCATGCAACTTAAGTGCTGATAACATTCAAGAAAATGCGTAACTCATAGGCATGCGATTAGATTCGACTAAAGATTCCTTCCCCAAGATTTGACTCAGGTCGGTAGAGAACAACCAATGAGGGAAATGTGGAAAAATAAATCCTAGTGCAATTTTTATATACAGTACATGTCATTCGTGTTAGCTTAATATCGATTCTAAAATGCGGAATAAATACTTTAAAAGAATAAAAAAAAAAAATTAATGCCCAATAAATCATACCTCCAGCCATTGATGTTGCTCACAATGTATTTTGTATGCAAAATGTTGCTTCACTATATAGAAAATCTTTCCAGCTAATATCACAAAAAAGAATCCAGACTAGTCTCTCATACACCTTTAATGGAAGTAATATGCATGAAAAAAGTGACTATAGTCGCTCGTTTGTAATGACTATTGTTACTCACTGAAGTCCGAATCCACCCAATGACAGAAATACCGAAAAATAAGTTAATATTTGGAGCACTTTCAGAAGGGGCGGGAACTATCTAAATTGTGAGAAACAAGCGTAACCAACTAATGAAAATGTGAGAATGTAGCATGTCAAATTGCAGTTGCTTCTGCCTACTATATAGTGGCCGCCTCTTCTTCCCCTCTATACCGGTGGCATCAAATATGATTGCAATTGCTAAAGCATATACCAAAATGGAGATGTTGGTAGCAATCCAAAACACAGTATTTACACAAGCAGAAGAAATGAAATACAGAAAATATGTAGGGACTTCCAAGCTCTTCTCACTCTAGCTTGATGGTGTAAAACTAAAAGGGATTGAGTTAGTGAGCTTGCGGTCCAAAAAGAAATATTTATAGCCAGGCTTCCATCAAGCTTCTGTTGGCTATGTGTCAAGTGTTCCACAAATCATGGTAGAGAACTGCAGTGGGAGTAATGGACCAGTTTAGAAGATCTCAACAAGAATTTAAGTAACTGCAGTTGATTTCTGTAATTTAAAGAAATTATTGCAGTTGGTTTCCATAAATTAACGAAATCACTGCAGTTGGTTTCCAAAACTAATTACTGCAGTTATTTCCAGAAATAACTGGGAGAGGGAGCGTAACATTCTCCCACTTGGTCCATACTTCCAAACTTAATGTCTTATCTTAAAACCCATTGACAATATCTATTAAGTAATAGATACATGAATCATGGTGATAAGTCCTCTAGTGACGGGTATTATCTTCCATATATTACTATGTATTTATTTCTATTAAAATTTATGTGGCAAAAATTTCTTAATGAATAAACCCTATGTTTATTCTTGGTCCTACATAGATGAATTCTTTGAAATCAAATTAAGGTGGACATAAATATGAGAAAAAAATCACAATAATTAAGAATTTCATTAAAAAATAGCATTGTTCATACACTAAGAAACTACATAATGGAACCAAGTCCCATATTCATTACATGATCCTGGAATTTAAACGGTTGCATGCCCTTATTCAAAGGATCAACGATCATCAATTCAGTGCTAACGTGCTCAATGGCCACTTTCCTTTCTTTAACATGTTCCCTTATAGCTAAATACTTAATGTCGATGTGTTTATTTTGACTCCCACTTTCGTTAACAGCAGCTGAATTGTCACAATATATTCTCAATGGCTTAGAGATAGAATCCATAATTCTAAGCCTAGAAATGAAACTCTTAAGCCATAAACCATGTAAAGTAGCCTCAAAACAGGAGACGAACTCGACTTCCATATTAGAAGTGGCAATGAAGGTCTGCTTGGAACTCCTCCATGATACAGCTCCACCAACCATCATAAAAATGTATCTTGATGTTGATTTGCATGAATCAACACATCCAGCAAAGTCAGAATCTGAATAGCCAATTAATTCCCAAATTTCCATCCATCTATACATAAGCATGTAGTTTTTGGTTCCTTGAAGGTACCTCATTAATTTATTTGCAGCTATCCAGTGGTCTAAACCTGGATCACTCTGATATCATCCCAACATTCCCACAACAAATGCAATGTCAGGTCTTGTGTATAATTGAGCATACATTAGGCTTCCGACAATAGAACTATATGGAATGTCCTTCATTTTTTTCCCTTTAAAATTCGTTCTTCGGGCATTGGTGAAAACTGAACCTATGACCCTTCACAATGGGAGCGACACTTGGTGAACAATCCTTCATCCGAAAGTCTCTAAAATTTTATTAATATAGGTTTCCTGAGACAGACCCAAGATGCGTTGAAATTTGTCTCTATGGATCTTAATGCCAATGAAATAAGATGCCTCACCGATATCCTTCATATCAAAATTTTTAGAGAGGAATTTTTTCACCTCATTCAGAAAACCCTTATCATTGGTTGCTAGAAAAATATCATCTGCATATAAAACAAGAAAACAAATTTTACTCCCACTGACTTTCAGGTATATACATTCATCCATAATGTTTTCTACAAAACTGAAAGAAAAATTTACATTATGAAATTTCAAATATCATTGGTGGGATGCTTGTTTTAATCCATATAATGATTTTTTTAGCTTCCAAACCAATTGCTCACCATCACTAGAGGAGAATCCTTCAAGTTGTTTCATGTAATCCTCCTCCTCTAGATCTCCATTGAGAAAGGTTGTTTTCACATCCATTTGGTGAAACTATAAGTTAAAATGGGCTCCTAATGTCATAATAATGTGCAAGGAATCTTTCTTAGATACAGGAGAGAAAGTCTCCATGTGATCGATTCCTTCTTTCTAAGTGAACCCCTTTGCAACGAATCTTGCCTTGTATCTCTAAATGTTGCCAAATGAGTCTTTCTTTGTCTTAAAGAACCATTTACATACAATGGATTTTGAACCATTAGGAAACTCAAAAATATACCAAAATTCGTTACTCTTCATAGAATTCATCTCTTCCTTCATGGCATCGTACCATAATTCTGATTCTTTACAACTCTTGGCTTGTGAAAAAGACTTGTGATCATTTTCGGCTCCAATGTTGTAGTCAGATTCTTGTAGATACACAACATAATCATCAGGAATTTTTGATCTCTTTGGTCTAGTAGATCTTCTAAATGTTTTACCACCATCTTCCTGAGAAGTATGTGGTTCAACTCAATTCTTGGCAATTCTTGAACCATTTGATCTACTAGAATGTCGTCAACAGCTTGTGGAACTTCAGAAATTGGTTGTTCAACACCAGTTTGTACTTGAGGGGTGCTGTGGACAATAACCAATCTATCACTTGAGGTGGGAGGTTGAGATTCTGAATGATCCTTCTCAAAAACTATGTTCCTGTTTTGATCGCTCCCACTGATCAAGTCATTTTCAAGAAACTTTTCATTTCTTGATTCCATAATCCTAGTGTTGTTAGATGGACAATAAAATCTGTAACCTTTAGACCTTTTAGCATATCCAATGAAATACCCACTAATGGTCCCTAGGTCCAGCTTCTTCTCTTGTGGATTATATATTCTCACTTTAGACGAGCATCCCTAAACGTGCATATGTCGCAAACTCGGTTTCCAACATTTCCATAATTCAAATGACGTTTTAGGAATAGCCTTGGTTAGAACTCGGTTTAATATATACATTGTTGTCTTAAGTGCTTCAATCCACAAGGATTTAGGAATATTGGATTTGATAAGCATACTCTGCACCATGTCCAATAATGTTCAGTTTCTTCTTTCTGCTACACCATTCTAGTCGAGTGAACTAGGTATGGTGTATTGGGCAACAATACCATGCTCTTGAATAAATTTTTCAAATGGCCCAGGTGCTTGTCCATCTTCTGTGTATCTACCATAATATTCTCCACCTCTATTTGATCTCACGATCTTAATTTGCTTGCCACATTGTTTCTCTACTTCAGCCTTAAAAATCTTAAAGGCATCTAATGCTTTTCTCTTTTTATGAAGCATGTAGAGATACATATATAGTGAGTAATCATCTATAAAAGAGATGAAGTATCTCTGACCATGTCAGTCCATGTCTGGACTACATATATCAATATGTATGATCTCTAATATGTCCGAACTCCTATTGGCACCTTTCTTTGACTTGTTGGTCTGCTTTCCCTTTATGCAGTCCACACAAGTCTCAAAATTAGTAAAATCTAGAGTATTAAGTACCTCTTCATTTACCAATATTTTAATTCTTTCTATGGAGATATGATCTAGTCTCTGGTGCCATAATTTAGATGAATTTTCATTAATAACACATCTTTTAGTGCTAGTGTGAACATGCATTGAATCATAAGTGACATTGTTTTGTAAATTAATGTATTTAAGACCATTAGACAAAATACCATTCCCAACACAATCATATTTATAAAATAAACTAAAGCATGTTTTTGAAAAGTTAAAAGAATATCCAAAAGGTACAAGCCTTGAAACTGAAATCAAGTTTCTAGAAAAACTTGGTACATAAAAAGTCTTTTCTAATTCTAAAACAAAGCCACTACTTAAAGTTAAATAGCATGTTCCTATAGCTTCCACATGCGAGCCCATATTGTTTCACTATAATATGCTTTTCTCACTACCCACTGGCTTCCTTAGGTTTTGCAAACCATGCAAGGAATTCGAAATGTGAATTTTTGATCCAGAATCAATCCACCAAGTGTTAATATTGACATTAACCATATTAGATTCATAACAAACAAACGAGATTGGATTACCTTTGTCCGCAAGCCATTTATAAAATTTGGCACATTCCTTCTTCATGTGTCCCTTCTTTTTACAGAAGAAACACTTGGAATTCTTCTTGATATCAGCTTAGGGAGGTATTTTACCTTTCCATTTCTGATTGGCTTCAGATTTTCCCTTTTCTTGCATTGCCAGCATTGCACTTTCTCCCATTTTCATCACCAGTCTCTCTTCCTCTTGAGCACACATGGTCATGACTTCATTAATTGACCATTTATCCTTATGTGTGTTGTATGAGATTTTTAAGGGTCCGTATTGGTGCGAAAGGGTGTTCAGGATGTAGTGCACCAGGAAAGACTCTAATATTTCAACCTTGAGTTTCTTCAATTGAGCCACAGTGTCCCTCATTTGCATGATGTGCTCGCACACACCTTTCACACTAGTGAGCCTTAGGGATGAGAACTTCATGATTAGGGTACTTGCTGGTGCCTTGTCTGAAGTGACGAACTGATCATAAATGGATTTCAGCAAGTCTCGGACCTTTTCATATTGTTCAACGGAACCACGAATACTAGGTGAAATTTAATTCTTAATGAACATCACGCTTCGGTGATTAGATTGTTCCCATCGTTCATAAAGCGTGATATCCGCTACAATGCTGGTATTAGTGAGTTTCGGTGGTTCATCCTTCCTAATAGCGTAGTATATGTCCATCCACCCCAAATGAAGGAGAACTCTCTCCTTCTAACCTTATACTTATCTCCGTTAAGTTCAGGGATATTAGCACAAATTTCAGAGAAATTTGCAGGTTGTACAACTGCATAAAATTAAAGATCACATGATTTTGTTAAAATTGAGGCCTAAATAAAATTTCATGCTTTACCAATGTAAATCATTCTTAAAATTCAATCTAATGACATAAAAAAAAATTGTGGACTAAATTCTCAATTCAAGCAGATTCAATTATTCTTTATGATAGAATTTATCAAATTATTCACTTAATTCATAATTCTAAGGGTATATTATGATTATAATTTGATATAAATTCAATCTTAGTTTTGAACTTTATGATAAAACTATTAATTCATAACTCCTGTGGGTAAGTTATGAATATTTTATCCTAATTAATTATATAAATATAACAAAAATTCCCGTGGGATAAAATTTATTATATTTAGTATAATTAATTACAATTAATGTCTAAATATTCTTTATGTGATCCTAATCAATCATAATATATAATTTTATTTAATTAGAGATGCTGTGGCTATTATCTAATAAATCAAAATTATATGGGTCACTAGACATTTTTTACATAGAAATTAACTTGATATGAGAATAATTATAATTTGCATAAATAAAACTAAACTTTATGCATAACATTTAACGATTGGTCTCGTATACCTATCCAAAATAGCATTTTTAAATTAGAACAGAAGTAATTAATTCATGCAAATTAAATACAAGCATATTTTCCAAATTTCATATCATTAAACTAAATAAATATTATAAGCATAAAAATTGAGGAGAAAATAGACATATTTCCAAATAAACTTTAATTCAGAAAATTCTCAAAAATTAACATTTAGCCAAACATGTCTATTATCAACAAGGCAAAGATAAAAGTGGCTCTGATAGCAAATGTTAGCTTAATATTGATTCTAAAATCCGGAATAAATACTTTAAAAGAATCGAAAAATAAAAATTAATGCCCAATAAATCATACCTACATCCATTGATGCTGCTCACAATGTATTTTGTATGCAAAATGTTACTTCACTATATAGAAAATATTTCCAGCTAATCTCACACAAAAGAATCTAGACTAGTGTCTCGCGTGCCTTTAATGGAAGTAAAAGGCATGGAAAGAATGACTATAGTCGCTCGTTCATAATGACTATTGTTACTCACTGAAGTCCCCACCCAATGACAGAAATACCGAAAAATAATTTAATCTTTGGAGCACTTTCAAAAGGAGCGAGTACTAGATAAATTTTGAGAAACACGCGTAACCAACTAATGCAAATGTGATAATGTAGCATGTCAAATTGCAGTTGATTCTGCCTAATATATAGTGGCCACCTCTTGTTCCCCTTTGTACAGGTGGCATCAACTATGATTGCAATTACTAAATCATATACCAAAATGGAGATGCTGGTAGAAATCCAAAACACAGTCTTCACACAAGATAAATTAAAGGAATATAGAAAATATGTAGGGACTTCCAAGCTCTTCTCACTCTAGCTTGATGGTGTAAAACTGAAAGGGATTGAGTTAGTGAGCTTGGGGACCAAACTTAAATATTTATGGTCAAGTTTCCATCAAGCTTCTATTGGCTATGTGTCAAGTGTTCCACAAATCATGGTAGAGAACTCCAGTAGGAGTAATGGACCACTTTAGAAGCTCTCAATAAGAAATTAATTAACTGCAGTTGATTTTTGTAATTTAAGGAAATTATTGCAGTTGGTTTCCATAAATTAAGGAAATCACTGCGTTTGGTTTCCAAAAATAATTACTGCAGTTATTTCCCGAAATAACTGTGAGAGGGAGCGTAACAGTTCAACATCGGGCTGAAGATATTTTAATGTCTTGTTGGTGGCTGGAGATGCTTCGTTGAGAATATCATCAGGCAAGGAAGGGAATTTAATTAATCAATGTCTGATGCCGAGTGCCTTACAATCTTGAAATAAATACAATGATTGAAATACATGTCTGATTTCGAGTGTTTTACAATCCGCACAGACAATTACCGTCTACATTGAAACTCGTAAATAAGGCAATCCCAAGGACAAGAAGATTGACTTTAGTAGTTCGAAGCCTCATTGTTTTTTTGTTTTTAATTTATTTGGGTATCGAAAATAACTAGCCTTCCAATGAGCAGTAAATTCATACACAACCTCCAACATTTATTGCCCATGTGCAGGCTAGTTATTTGGTGTCGTGTCATCTACACAGAATAGAAATCTATGGAATAAATATGAATTTTCTAGGTGATAAATAGAAAATCTATTTTTTGTTCTTTCCAATTTCATAAAAATTTAGTAACTAAAATTTAAAATATATTCTTTTAATATATAAATAGATTTAGCATCTTTCTAAAAATTATTATAAAAGTTTGAAATTATTTTTAAAGTATATGAAAACTTATTTGAATTTTTATGGTGTTTATTATAATTTAAAATAATAATATTGAACAATTTTACATATTGAATATTGCAAATGAATGTCGTTTGGATTAATCACATTATTGGGATTTGGTAGATTTGTCAAACCAACTATTGTGCTTCATCCTCATGATAAGGAGGGGAAGCTAATGACCTTAATGAATAAATAGGGATGCATCATTACCCAATAATAGCTTAAAGAAATGGTTGTTAAAGTATTAGAAATTCATCTACATTATGGATCACACAAGTCTTAGAGCTAAAAATATTGAATATTGTTATTTATTTTAATAAAGTCTTGATATTTTCTAATTATATATTATATTGTATATATTTACAAAAAAAATTTAATCTTAGTGGTTACGAATCAAATTTGAAGAGAAAAGTTATATTTGTGTTTCAAGAAATAATTTTAATTTAATTTTTTAATATTATAGATTTAAAATAAATATTTTTTATATAAAAAAGTTAAAATTTGGTGCAAAGTTTACACATAAGTCTTTTTATCTTGTCAAGTTCTATAGACTTTAAAGAGAGACTATTGTCTTCAAATCCAAATGAAAGCATACTTGAAGAAACACACATAAGAAACACTACTTCACTAGTATTATAGTTTGTATAGAAATTTTATGTAAAGAATTCAATAATACCATTTACTCTTTCATCTCCTAGATGCTAAACAACAAACTTGTTCTTCTTTCTGAAAGGGTAACTGGCCCAGTTGTAGAGGTAATTACAATGAATTTTTTATGTAGTAAATAGTCTATTTGTTCAAATAATTTCAATGAGATTTCAAAATATAATCAAAATATATATTTTTCTTTGGATATCATTACAATGTTCAATTACAATTTAAAATCTTAAAAATATAGCTATTTTATACTTTCATCAACACAATTTTCCCTAAAATAAACATAACTTAGTAAAATATTTTTTCCATGAGAATTGCAAGCATAATGATTATTACACACGTACATTACTATATAAAACACTATTTGTAAAAGATAGATAAATAATTTTTGTAAATTAAAATGGATTTTCAAATTAAATATTAGTTATCTAGTGCTCAAATTTTGACCGCAGGAGGTAGTAAATGAGAGAAAGAGAAGTAGTTAAAAATAAATTGTATAAGTAGAGCCACACAATATTGGTATATATTCTTCATAGACTCTAGCAGCAAGAGAATAGAAAATTGATTAGAATTAAAATACTTTTGTGTGTGAGAATCATGAGTATTCACTAGAACTAAAGGATTTGATTTTCAATGCTCACTATTAAAATAGAGATTACATAAATAAATAACACATAAGGTTCATATATGAAGTTCATGAGAATAAGTTTTTGTTATATATATATATATATATATATATATATATATAATAAGTAAAATATATTAAAAATTCCTTATACTGAATTGAAAATTTTAAAATAATTTTATTTTGAATTGACAACTTATTATTTATTTTGATTTGTATTCTCTTTTTTTGCTATGATATATAGTTTTTCATGAAAAACGTTGAATTAAATTTTAGACCCTAATTATGGTGGACTTTGTAAATTGGAGTGATTTAAAATTACATAAAACTAGCAATTACACCATATGTTGCAAAAGAAATGCTGTAAGGCAATAGCATAGGAAAGAGTAGCATAGAAGAAATAAGTTGGTGTAGAGAAGGAGTCATCGTGAAGGAGTGAAAGGAAAATTTTTCTTACATGGAAGCAGATCGTCGAGGTTTCAAAGATATTGATTATATGAGTTATCAACTAGAAAATTTTGTTATACATATTGAAATAGGAAATTGTGGGTGAAAACATATATGTAAACAACATAATGAAATAAGTTGTTGTAGAGAAGGAGACATCATGAAGGAATGAAAGGCAAATGTTTCTTCCATGGAAGCAGGTCATGGAGGTTTCAAAGATATTGATTATAAGAGTTATCAAATAGAAAATTTTGTTATAGATATTGAAATAGGAAATTGGGGAAAAAATCCGTTGGTGATTAATAATCCTCCAAAACAAGAATGAAATGAGCATGTAACTCAAATAAGATATTTTAAATACATTCAACTAAAATATATTGTAACATATATTAAATTACATCATGTTAAATGTCATTAATAAAAATTTACATTCAACCACAATCATTACACCAACATTATCTACATTACTATTTCATATGATTTCACATAATTAAATTAGTATTTCTTTTTATTTGGATAACAATCTACATCCTTTGAAAGAAGTATACATGTATATAAACAAAAACATTGGCTAAATCAATATTTATGATGTTATAACTACTCACATATTCGGTACTATGTGTTAATTCTTTTAAGTACTCTTGAATCCTAACACGCGTAATCTGTTAGATTTGGAAATCAAGCGATCATTTCAATGCACCTTAACCTATGTATCACTTTGGTTATTGTTTTAATTAAAAGGTAGTCGATTTAATGCACCATTCTTGATATTATCTCTAGCATTTAAGTTTAGTCTGATCATGGGTTACGGTACACAACTGTTCCATCAGTCTGGCACCCCTTCTGCTGTTAGATCAAAGTTCTTAGTGATCTATGGTGGTGGAGCGGTTGGGGTGGGTTAGGGTAACCACACATCCCCCCCATCTCCCGCCTTGCCTCATTATTGTACTCCTTTGTTGAGTTTCCTTGGCTTTGCAACTCCTTTTCCACTACAGCATGTATTATGCATTGAATTCCTTTGGTTCATCACACTTAAACTCATTTTCATGGCTCAATTCAGATTTTCTCATTTTAGAGTTGGCACTATGAAATTATTTAAGAACCCCATTAATTTCCTTCGGACCTCCAGAGAATTTGTTCCTTTGCCTGCCATTGCATTCCGACAGCAATATTCTTATGTTCGGGTTCTTACAGCTTCTGCCATTTCTCTTCGCCTCAAACCTACCTCTCAGGTCTATAAGGTAAACCATTTACTGTTTACTTATTTTTTTTGTTTTCTTTTATCAGAGTTCGTTATATAGATAATTATTTAAGGCATTTTGCGTTACCTTGTCTCATAGCAATTCTAACTTAGTTTTCTACTGTTATGCTATGATTTTTTGTGGTAGGTTCCAAACAGAGTTCTCGATGAACGGGCTTAAAGACCAGACAATAGTCCCTTTCTCTAATGTCACAGGTGAGTAGATATGAACATTTTCTCTGATTTTTTCCTTATTGTTCTACGTTATAATACTCTCCTTTGCTTACTCTGTAGGAAAGGTCTCCTTCCTTCGGTGATTTGATCAGTTGCAAATTTAGATTTCCACTTATTTTTGGAAATGAGCCCTACTCCGAGACTCGGATTTACTGGATTTCTTTTTTTGTGTCAATAATTTTTACTATTTCTGCTCTCATAACATTATTAAGGAGAAACGAGGGTTTTTAATCCCTGTGTTAAAAGACAGTGCCATACTCGGCTTATACATGATAGGTTGAGATTTTCTATTATAATATTTTTGTACTTCCTGATAACTAAGAATTGTATATCATTTTAGTATGTAGAGTTCAATTTTAACTACAAGGGTTAATTATGTAGCTTGCGGTTTATATACAAGAACTCGTTCATTAGTGATAAGTAAATACTTTCTAATTATCAATGAAATTTTTCTCTTTTTGCTTATTGAGTTTAATTATATGATTAAATATTTTTTTCACTAATCCCATTGTGAATTTTGAGCCCAACAATTTTTCTAGTTATTGAGTTCTTTACTGCATTGATACCTGTTGGGAGTAAATGCTTCTGTCATTTTCAAATTTTCCCTTTAATAATCTAGATTGTTGGTATATATATATATATATATATATATATATATATTATTTTTTCGGGATTTATATATATAATTCTTTCCAGAAATATTCTATGCAAAGTTTACTCGAGGACCCCTCCTCCTAAATGATTTCTTTTCAAAGGTTCAAATAATTAAAAATTATAGTTTGTATACTTCTATATATATTCTTCTTTCACTTACAAGTTTTTGAAACCTTGTGTTAATAGAATTTCATTATTTAAGTACCTTTTTTTAACTACTTGACATATATATAATTTCGAAGTTATATTCAGTATCTGTACCCTGTTATGTATATAGAATATAACAAACATTATAATATGCTATTTTGTCTTTACAAATTTCGTTGCAGACCAATTTTACTCCTGTATTTTCTATTCTCTCTCTACAGTACAACATTTATTCTTTATACCAATAATTTAGAGTATGTGACCGGACCATAACTTTCCGTGTAGTATCATAGGAAGAAAGGATGATCTACCTAGAAGCTTATTTCGAGGGATCTGGGTTTACTCTCCTCAAATTATCAATTAATAGCCGTAACAAGTTTTCCATAAATTCTATTTTTCTACAAAAAATAAGATAATAAATAGGTTCCTACCTAAATAACGAGAACTATAAATTTCTTTGAACCTTCTAACTCAAAATTGCAGTTAAAATGAATACTTGTCTGTCCTCTTTTCCTTTGACTAAAATTATGCCTCCCGTCCACGAGTGACGCTATTACGTCCTCCAACTCTCCCCCATGCTCCAAACCTGAGCCTCGTTGTCGAAAAGACTTCTGGAAGAGACTACGAGACAATCTGGTCTGGTCTCCAATTCTAGTATTAATAGAAAAAAATGGATTATTTCCTTGGTTAACACTATTCTAGAAATTTTCTCCAGAATTTTCCCTCTCTCAGTTACCGAACAAAACCCCCAAACCTCACTGGGATTCCCTTTTATCATCAGAGGTTGGGCAACTGTTTTAACTGAATTCTATTAAACCAACTCTCAGATCTTGAAATTACTTTACCATCAGTATTTTACTTTATGGAACCAATTCCATAATCAATTTTCATTATTCAAAATTTAAATTTCTATCCATAATATTTTTTTTGACATAATTATAGTAACTGTTTGAAAAATCCTAATAAATAACTTAAAAATTAGTTAATGAATAAACCAACAGTTACAAATTCCCCCCTGGAAGTGAACACCATCCCTGGTGTTCTCATTCTGCTCCAGCAAAAAGTTCAGGATAGGCTTCCTGAACAAAACCTTCATCCTCCTAAGTAGCTTCTTCCCGGCCAAAGTGCTTCTATTGCACTTTAACCTGGGCGATGGCTCATTTATAGAGCATGATTTCCCTCCAATCAATTATACTGAGAGGTTTGAACTGAAATTATATGTTTTTCTCGACCTACAAATAATGGTTTTGAATCAGTTTTACTCATAAATATTAACATTATTTAATCAATATGGTATACATATTCTAATTGAATATTCTGCCAGTGAATTATATGTTTTGAGTCATGAATGTATCTTTTCAATAGCGATACATGAAAAATGTTATGTACTCAAATATGACTGGGCAAAGCGAATCGATAAGCCAGAGGTCCTACTTGTTCCAATATTTGTAATGGACCACAAAATCTGGGAGCCAACTTCGCACATGAGGCCCATCTTAAAGTGCTTTTCCTTGGATTAATCCTTACGTACACATGGTCCCCTACTTCAAATTCACAATAGGTCCTTTTCTTGTCCACATACACTTTTTGTCTATCCTAAGCTTCCTTCAAATTTTGTTGACTTCTTTACTTCCATCTCCATTTCAGCTAACATGTTGGGTCCAGGCATCAACTTGTTTTCTGGGCTACTCCAATTAATAGGAGTTTTACATTGTCACCCATACAAGGCTTCGAACGGACTCATCTTGAGTGATGCCTGATAGCCGTTATTGTATGTAAACTGTACTAGGTGTAGATACTCTTCCCACCTAGTGGGTTTTTGCATTACATACATACGTAACATGTCCTCAAAAAATTGATTTACTCACTCTATTTTTCCATCCATCTGCAGATGGTAAGCAGTGCTGAGGTTAATCTGAGTTCCCAACCCGGTGAACAATGTTTTCTAGAATGCTGATGCAAACTTTACATCCCTATCAGATATGAAATTCTTTGGAATTCCATGCAATCTGAAGATCTCTCGCATGAATATATCCGCTATCTGCATCGTCTTATAAGTGGACTGCACTGGTATAAAGTCTGCTGATTTGCTTAATCCACCCACCACTACCATTATAGATTCACTATGTTTTTTTAATATTGGTAGTCCAATGATAAAATCTAATGATATCACCTCCCACTTCCACTTAGGTACTGGTATAGGCTGCATCAGTCTATTTGGGTGTCGGTGCTCCACTTTCACTTACTGACATTCTAAGCATTTCTTCAGATATTTTGCTATATCTATCCTGATACTAGGCTAGAAGTAATTCTTCCTTATGGCTGTTAAAATTTTCTAATATCCAGGGTGTCCAAAATAGTTACTTCGATGAAATTCATTCAACATAAATTCCTTCAACTCCATTTGATTTGGAACAAAAAATCTCTTTTTGAAATTTAACAAATCATCATTATAAATTTAATATTCGGTAGATTTTCCTTGGTCTTTCAGCTCTTTTGCTTGCTGCCACATAAACTTGTATTCAAGATCTTTATCCCCTTCTGCTTTTATTTGTTCTAGAAATATGCACTCAACCTGATTACAATATAGTTCATAAACACCATGCAATTTTCTGCTTAATGCATTAGCTACTCAGTTCTCCTTAACCTTCACATGTTGCATATCAATATAAAATTAGGTCAGGAAAGCATTCCACCTTGCCTGGCAAGAATTGATATCAACTTTCTTAAAATAGTTGGTTAAGCTGCTCTGATAAGTTTTGAGCACAAATCTTTGTCCAAGTAAGTAGTGCCTCCACACCCGAAGTGCACGCATTGCTGCTGTCAATTCCAAGTCATAGGTTGAATATCGTTGTTCATGCTCCTTTAATTTTCGGGACTCATAGGTAATCCCATAGATTACCCCAACTCCTTCTTTGCATGCATATGTGCATACCTCAAACTCCTTATTAGGATCAGCTACCTTTAACACCGGAGTGGTAGTTAATAACTGCTTCATCTTCTCAAAACTATCTTAACATTCCTTTTTCCATTTAAATATCTTTCATTTCCTTTGTAAGGAAGTGATTGGAAAAGAAATTTTTGAGAATCCTTCAATAAATCGCAGGTAATAACCAGCCAATCCCATAAAGGATCGGATGTCTACCACATTTTGAGGTACTTTCCATTCCATAATCATTCCAATATTCTCAGGGTCGACTGAAATACCTTCAGCAAAAACTACATGACCAAGGTACTGGATTTCATCCTTGAAGAAATCACATTTGTTGAACTTGGAGTACAGTTGATGCTTCCTTAGCATTTCTAGCACTATCCGCAGGTGTTCCCTATGTTCCTCCAAGTTCTTAGAATAAACTAAAATGTCATCAATAAAAATTAACACAAAATTATCCAGATAGGGGTGAAATACACCATGCATTAACCTCAGAAAGGTTGTTGGTGCATTGGTCAACCCAAAAGGTAGCACCACAAATTCGTAGTGTTCGTACCTGGTACAAAAAGCAGTTTTATGTATGTCTTCATCCTTTATCTAGATTTGATGGTATCCCAACCTTAGATATATTTTTGAAAACACAGTCGCTCGCTTCACTTGATCAAACAGATAATTAATTCTCATTAGAGGATATCTATTTTTAAAAGTCAGCTTATTTAACTGATATTAATCCATGCACATTCACATGGGCTCATATTTTTTCTTCACAAACAGTACTGGCGCTCCCTAAGGAGATACACTTGGCTGGATGTATCCTTTATCTAATAATTCCTGTAACTGCATATTTAATTTAGCTAATTTAGGTACACTCATTCGATAGGGTGCTCTCCAAACTAGTGATGCTTCAGGTACCAGTTCGATGGTGAAATATATGTCCCTTCTTGGTGGTAATCCTGGTATTTCCTCTGGAAATACATCCGTAATCTCCTATATTATTGGAATATTTTCCAACATTGGAGCCTTCTCTTTGGCATTGGTAAAGCCCACCTGTATGGCATACAACTGGCATCCCTTCCTCATACACTTTCCCATTTGTGATGCTGTGATTGGGCTTAGCTGTAAAGGTTTCTTTATCCCTTGAATTTTCTGGCGGGTTCCATCCTACATTCTGTAATAGATAACCTTTTCTTTTCAGTCTACCAGTGTCCAGTGCCTCTCTAACCAGTCCATGCGAAGCAACATATCATAAGAACCTAGAGGTAGTATATTCAAATACACAGTTAACTGTTTTTCACCAATTTTTAGTGCACAGTTTGGTATTTTTGCACTAACTTTCCTCTTAGCTCGAGTAGCTAACTATACTAGCCATGGGTTTCTAAATTTTTGAATTTGTAATTTACAAACTTCTACTATTTTGGGGCTTACATAGCTTAAACTTGCACCTGGATATACCAAAATAGAAATAGGTTGAGATAGCAGTTTACCTTCCAGTTCAATCATTTTCGGCTGGTAGTTCACTTGATGGTCCTCTAATGCTGCATTAATTATAGGCATGTTCCTGGCGACATCACCCACTATTGAGGCTTCCTGTAAATTTGTCACAGCCTCACTTCTACCTCACTCTGGATAGTTTCGGTAGTAGTGTGCATCACAACACCACCAACACTGTAAAGGTCACTTCTGGTTCTAAGTTTATTTTGGTTTGCTAGAGGCTTCTGTGGCTTTATCTTCTGCATTCCACCTTATCCTTTGATGATTCCTTCCAAATTGTTTACTTACTGAGCCTCTGGAATCTCCTTTTAAATTGTTGGTTCTATTTCTTTTAAAACCAACACTTCCCTTATGCTCCTTTTTTTCCTGCCAGCCTTTACCTTGTTCACCTTTTTCTTTAGCTTGCTGATAACACATTCTGGGTTTTCTAATTACCTCATCCATAGTTTTAGGATTCACGAACTCAATACATTCCTTCATGCGAGTTAGCAAACTACTCAGAAATTGTTGTACTTTAGCCTTTTCATCTCTTAAATATGGAACATAATGAAGTAAGGATGTAAACTTAGTAATGTACTCATCCATCATCGTTTGCCCCAGTTTCAAATCATGAAAATCCCTATATTTTTCATCGTAGAAGAGTTTTGTTAGGTATTTATCTTTAAAATATTCTTGGAATACATCCCAAGTTACATCCTGGTCATATATACCACAGATGTTTTTCACTTCCCCCCACCATAAGGTGGCTTTCTCTCTCAACTTATATATAGCTAATATGGCCTGAAGATTATTGTTATATTCATACACTTGGAAATACTTATTCATGTTTATGAGCCATGCCTCAACCACTTCCTCCTCTACTCCATCAAATGTAGGACGCTTTATTTTTTGAAATTCACCTTGCAATTTTACCTTCTATCTTTTCACTTCTTTATGATCTAATGCATTATCTGATTCAGCTTCATTATAGTTCTTATTTTTATTACTACGCTGAGACTGACTTCTTTCTATTCTATCAGTGTCTTGATCTCTTGTTTATTGAAAATTTCCTTCCTGAAACTCTCTATCAGTACTTGGCTTCTCATTTCCTTCATTCTGTTTGTCGAAGAGGATTTTAAATATTCTTTCCTACTCTTGCATCAAACGTGCATTATCATGTTGCACTCTCTTCATTTCCTCTTGTAACTTCTGCACAGTTTTAATGAGAATGATAATTTGGTGTTTTTGTTCTTCCAACAGCCTACTAGTTTGCTGGTGCTGCTCCACACCCAATTGTACCCACATTTCTAGGTTCATTTCCGGTGGGGGTTTTTCTTCCCCGGCACTTGGAAGTGGCTACTATGTCGGCGTCCTCCTCATAATATCTTACTAATTTTTTTCTCTGTGCATCATTAATACGCAACTTAAAACGTTAATTTACGCATAGGGTCCCAATGTTACAACGCTACTCTGATACCACTTGTAACATCTATTAAATTACATCATGTTAAGTGTCATTAAAAAAAAATTACATTCAACCATGATAATTACACCGACATTATCTACATTACTATTTCATATGATTTCTCATAATTCAATAAGAATTTATTTTTATTTGGATAATAATCTACATCCTTTGCAAGAAGTATACATGTATATAAACATAGCCATTGGCTAAATGAATATTTATGACATTATAAATACTGACATATTCGGTACTATGTATTAATTATTTTATGTACTCTTGAATCATAACACATGTACTCTGTTAGATTTTGAAATCAAGCGATTGGTTTAATGCACCTTAACCTATGTATTACATTGGTTATTGTTTTAAGTACAAGGTAGTCAATTTAATGCACCTGTCTCGATATTATCTCTGGAATTTAAGTTTAGTCTGATCATGGGTTATGGTCCATAGCTGTTCCATATCTCTAGCACCTCTTCTTCCATTAGATAAAAGTTCTTGGTGATCTATGGTGATGGAGAGGTTGGGGTGGGTTAGGGTGACCACCCATCCCCCCATCAACTGCCTCGCCTCATTATTGTACTCCACTGTTGAGTTTCCTTGGCTCTGCAACTCCTTTGCCGCTACAACATGTATTATGCCATTGAATTCCTTTGGTTCAACACACTTAAACTTATTTTCATGGCTCAGTTTAGATTTTCTCATTTTATATTTTGAACTATGAATTTATTTAAGAACCCCGTTAAGTTCCTTCAGACCTCCAGAAAGGTAGTTCCTTTTCCTCTCATTCCATTCCGACAACAATCTTCTTATGTTAAGGTCCTTACAACTTCATGACATTGCTCTTTGCCTCAAACCTGCCTCTGAGCTCTATAAGGTAGACCATTTACTTTTTACTTTTTTTTTTTTTTTTTTCCTTTAGCAGAGTTCTTCATACAAACAATTCTTTAAGGCATTTTTCATTATCTTGTCTCATAGCAATTCTAACTCAGTTTTGTACTGTTATGCTATGAATTTTTGTGGTAGGTTCCAACAGAGTTCTCGGTGAACAGGCTTAAAGACCAGACAATAGTTCCTTTCTCAAATCTCACAGGTGAGTAGATATGAACATTTCCTCCGAATTTTTCCTTACTGTTCTATGTTATAATACTCGCCTTTGCTTACTCTACAGGTGAGGTCTCCTTCCTTCAGTGATTTTATTAGTTACAAATTTATATTTCCACTTATTTTAGGAAATGAGCCCTACTTCGAGGCTCAGACTTACTAGATTTATTTTTTTGCATAAATAATTTTTACTCTTTCTACTCTCATAGCATTATTAAGGAGAAACGAGGGTTTTTAATCCCTATGTTAAAAGATAGTGCCATACTCGGCTTGTATATGATAGGTTGAGATTTTCTATTATAATATTTTTGTACTTCCTTATAACTAATAATTGTATATGATTTCGATAGATAGAGTTCAAGCTGAACCACAAGGGTTAATTCTGTAGCTTTTTGTTTATAAATAAGAACTTGTTCATCAGTGATAAGTAAATACTTGCTAATTGTCAATTGAATTTCTCTCTTCTTGCTTAATGAGTTTAATTATATGATTAAAGAGTTTTTCCTCTATGATTAAAGATTTTTTCCACTAATCCCACCGTGAATTTCGAGCCAAACTGTTTTTCTAGTTACTGAGTTCTTTGATGGATTGATACCTATTGGGAGTAAATGCTTCTATCATTTTTGAATTTTCCCTTTAATAATCTAGATTTTCGGTATATATATATATATTTGTGAGGATTTATATATAAAATTCCCTCCAGAAATATTTTGTGCAAAGTTTACTCGAGGACCCCTCCTCCTAAATGATTTCTTTTCGAAGGCTCAGATACTTAAAAATTACAGTTTTTATACTTCTATATATAGTCTTATTTCATTTACATGTTTTTGAAACCTTGTGTTAGTATAATTTCATTATTTAAGTATCTTTTTCCTAACTGCTTTACGTATATATACTCTGAAAATAATATTCAATATATGTACCCTGTGATATATATAGAATATAACAAATGTTACAATATGCTATTTAGTCTTTACAAATTTTGTTGCCGACTAATTTTACTCCTGTATTTTCTATTCTCTCTCTACTGTAAAACATTCATTCCTTATAGAAATAATTTAGAGTTCGTGACCGGAGCATAACTGTCCATGTAGTATCATAGGCAGTAAGGACGATATACCCAAAACCTTCTTTCGAGGGGTGTGATTTTATAGTCCTCATATTATCAATTAATAGCAGTAAGAAATTTTCGATAAATTCTATTTTTCTACAAAATAGAAGATAATAAATAGGTTCCTACCTAAATAACTAGACCTATAACTTTCTTTGAAGCTTCTAACTCAAAATTGAAGTTAAAATGAATACTTATCTGTCCTCTTTTCCTTTGACTGATATTTTGCCTCCCATCCACGTGTGAGGCTATTAAATTCTCCAACTCTCCCCTGTGCTCCAAACTTGAGCCTCGCTGTTGACAGTTG
This sequence comes from Pinus albicaulis, assembly GCA_034641835.2. Classification (NCBI taxonomy): domain Eukaryota; kingdom Viridiplantae; phylum Streptophyta; class Pinopsida; order Pinales; family Pinaceae; genus Pinus; species Pinus albicaulis. The sequence goes on from CM076578.1 coordinate 1,627,259,496, forward strand.
TTCTCAAAGAGACTACAGAACAATCTGGTCCAGTCTCCAATTCCACTATCAATAGAATTACTAGTTATATAATTAAAAAATACCACTTTCACAATCGAATTTATACATTAATTTTTAAAAATATTGTTTTATAATTATATATAATTATAACTATGAAATATTTTTTGAAATAAAAAATATCTAAGAAATATAGTTTAATTATTGGGCATTATAAATTCCAAATAGGTGAAGGTAAATGAGTTAATATCAAGAAATATGACATGAACCGGTGGAAAAATTGTAGAATATCAATCTCAATATGGCATAAGTGCTAGTAGGGAATTATTCATAGGTGTTGTTGGAAAAAGAACGACATGAAATCAATTAATGTCAATGAAAACAATAATGTACAAAACATTAACCAAAATTTTATGGAGGCATTAGAAAATTAGGATTCAATAACATGAGAATGATGAACTTGCATGTTGGGCTAATATATATAGAAAACCTTATTAAGATATACTTTCGTATAATGTGAGTGACACTGTGAAAGAGTTTTGGTATTGGAATTTCCATGTGTCACCAAATGACAAGAATATCATGAGACATTGTATATATAGAGGGGAATATTTAGATCATTTCCCCTTGCAGTCACTATTATTATTAAATAAAATTTCTTACTACATAATATCTATAACTTGTATATACACTTGTTAAAAAAAAAAAAACCGTGTTAAATCTTATGATAGTGCGGACAATATAAGAATTTCATTCATAAAACTACCACATACTATCAATAGGCAAAAGGGTTTTCCTGTGAAGCGTTCTATGCATCTTCGTCGTGAAAAAGGAGTTAGCCTAAGATAAAAGGTCATCATAGTAACTTTGATGTTCCAAAACCATCAATAACTTAATTATATTTCTCTAAATATCAGAAATTGGAATACAATCAAAATATGGTAACACTTGGGGGGAATATGTATCCATATCATAGTATAATTTTATATACAACAATTTATCCAAATGATCTAAAAATATTTCATAAGCAATGAAACTACTACATGCATTACTCAAAATCCTTAATGATATATTCGAAGTTCTTCCACAATACTAATCAAGCTTCTAAGGTAGCCATCATCACTAAATCACCATATAGGTAACACCTAGGGGAAATGTGTTAGAATTGTAGATAAAATAGCTTATACAGAGGACATAAAAATCTGTTATAGCTAATGCAATTGCTACATGAACTACTCACCATATAGGTAACATCTCGAGGAAATGTGTTAGAACTATATATACAATAGCTTATATAAAGGATATGAACATATGTTATAAGGAATGCAATTGCTACATCAACTACTCACACTCCTTAATGATATAATCAAAGTGCTTCCACAATACTAATCAAGTTTCTAAAGAATCCATCTTCACTTCCAAAATCACATATTTAAACATACAAGTTGTAATTCATAAATTTTGATAGAATCACTTACTCAGATCTAAGATATAGTTCTTAAAATTTGAAGCCTCTTCTTGATTTAAAACATACTAAACCGATAAGATATAGCTAAAGAACAATAATTTTAAAACTTCTTGCCATAATCGTTACATAATAATTTGATGCACAACTTTTATAGGAATAAATATCAGCTTGAAACATGTCCAAATAAAACAATTGAAGTAAATACTATTAATTTGTTTTCAATAAATTTATTTAATTAAAATAGATCTAGGAATTTTAAGGACTACTTCATTAAAAATTAGAAGCATCTTCATGCCTGATTTTCGAAGCTGGCCGTGAATATCTCTCTAGATCCTTATATCATTATATATATTTTGTGAGCTAATGTGATGTTATGGTAATGCTTGGGGGGAATGTGTATCCATATCATAGTATAATTGTATATACAACAACTTATCTGAATGATATAAAAATATTTCATAAGCAACGAAACTACTACATGAATTACTCACAATCCCTAATGATATACTCCAAGTTCTTCCACAATACCAATCAAGTTTCTAAATAAGCCATCATTACTCAGTCACCATATAGGTAACACCTGGGGGAAATTTGTTAGAATTATAGATACAATAGCTTATACAGAGGATATAAAAATATGTTATAGGTAATGCAATTGCTACATGAACTACTCACCATATAGGTAACGCCTCGGGGAAATGTGTTAGAACTGTATATACAATAGCTTATATAAAGGATATGAAAATATGTTATAAGGAATGAAATTTCTACATGAACTACTCACGCTCCTTAATGATATAATCAAAGTTCTTCCACAATACTAATCAAGTTTCTAAAGAAGCCATCATCACTTCCAAAATCACATATTTAAACATACAAGTTGTAATTCATAAATTTTAATAGAATCACTTGCTCAAATCTAAGATATAGTTCTTAAAATTTGAAGCCTCTTCTTGATTAAAAAAATACTAAACTGATAAGATATAGCTAAAGAGAAATAATTTAAAAAATTCTTGGCATAATCGTTACATAATAATTTGATGCACAACTTGTATAGGGATAAATATCATCTTGTAACATGTCCAAATAAAACAAGTGAAGTGAATACTATTAATTGGTTTTCAATACATTTATTTACTTAAAATACAGCTAGGAATTTTTGAAGACTGCTTCATTGAAAATTAGAATCATCTTCATGCCTGGTTTTCCAAGCTTGTCGTGAATACCTCTCTATATCCTTATAGCATTAGATATATTTTGTGAGCTAATGTGATGTTTTTTTTGACACAATGATTTAAAAATCAGTTATTATAGCACAATATTGACTTTCTCATTATCTCCTTTTTTTATGACCTTTTAAAAAGACTGCAGGAACATTTGATTTTACACTGTGATTTCCCCAACATGGGTGGGGGTTTCAAAAATTGGAGAGTAAATTGAGTGGTTATTGTTAGAATTTTTTTTATAAGATGGGAAATTTGTCTGGTTTGTAGACAATATGGATGTCATAATAGATACCCATTTTAAAATTTTTAGTGTCTTTGGCCACCATGCATCTAATATGATCCATTTCGACTGGGAACTTCAATATATATTTTGAAATTTTTAGTGTCTTTGGTGACCATGCATCTAATAGGATCCATTTTAGCTAGGAACTTCAATAAATCACTATGTGAATGATAACTTGTGACATCCCTAGTCATTTTCTTTGACTGTGGATTAGGTTACAAAATAATATCTTGTGAACTCCATCGCCATTTTCTTTGATTGTGGATGAGGTTATAAACTACAATACACTCTCTTTTGAGAAGACTCTACAATATATATTGGATGGAGGGAAATGTTATGATAAAACATGTACAGAAAACCCTATAGGGTTGTCTCAACTTACTCTATTGTTAATCACATAGTGTCAATTTTGTAAAACTATAATCTGCAGTAAAGACTAAATGGGTTTTTTATTTTGTAAGTTTTGTTTGGAATTGAAAAATAAAAAAATTATAAAAGATAAAATTATGTACTGAAAAGTTTGTGTAAAATTTCAGAACAAAAATTTGAGTAAGTTTGACATCATATAATGTGGGAAATTTGGATGGTTTGTAGACAATATGGACGTCATAACATATATCTATTTTAAATTTTTTAGTGTCTCTGGCCACCATGCATCTAATAGGATTCATTTCAGCTAAGGACTTCAATAAATCACTATGTGAATGATAACTTGTGACATCCCTAGCCATTTTCTTTGATTGCAGATCATGTTACAAGCTAATATCTTCTGAATTCCGTAGCCATTTTATTTGATTGTGGATTAGGTTATAAAATATAATACACTCCCTCTTAAGAAGACTCTACAAAATATATTGGATGGAGGGAAATGTTATGATAAAACATGTATAAGAAACTTTTTAGGTTTGTTTGAATTTACTCTATTGTTAATCACATAGTGTCAATTTTGTAAAACTATAATCTGCAGTAAGGATTCAGTGGGTTTTTTATTTCGTAAGTTTTGTTTGGAATTGAAAAATAATTTTTTTTATAAAAGCTAAAATGATGTAGTGAAAAACTTTGTTTAAAATTTCAGAATAAAAAATTGAGTAAGTCCTACATCATATAATGTGAAATTAGTTTATGGTTATAAAGCAAAAAACATGTAAGTTTTTTTAGCCACAATTAGGTAATTAAAAATATGTATATAGTTTTTTTTTTTCAAAAGAAGAAATTAGATATTCATTAATAAAAAAAATTGAAAGAGTATGTATGTAGTTACAAACTATTACAATTAACTAATTACTTAAGAAACGAGAGTTATGAACATTCATCATTATTAATTTATTTTTTTATATAATAAGAAATACTAACCATGAATAATAAAACAGTTGTAACATAAATAATATATAACAAAAAAACCATGTATTTTTGGAATAATAAAATAGTTGTAACAAAAATAATATAGAGCAAGAAAAACTATGTATATTTAGATGTATTTTATTAAGTAAAATTTTAGAAGAATAATGGCTATAAACAATTAAAAATAATTTTATTAATTAGTTAGTTTAGATATTTTCACTCTAAAAGAGGTTTTACTATCAAGACATTTGATCCCTCTTGGCTCTTGGTAGATTCATAGTTAAGATTGATCTAGGCCATCTTAATTTCCCCCTCTAAATAAACTATATTCCACATGAATACCATGGGTCAATACCATGGATTGTTTTATAATTTATTGTTATTTTATTTTATTACCTAAATTCAATTTAACTTATTAAAAAGAAAAAAAATACTATAAATAAACATATATAAAACTATTTACATATAAAATTATAACAAATTTTTAATAACAACATTTTATCTTAAAAGTCACCAAAAAATAAATTCAATCTAACTTATTAAAAAGAAATAAAAACTAACATTAGAATATATATATATATATATATATATATATATATATATACTTGTGAATCTAATGGTCTAAAACATTCCAATCATCTAACATTTGATCCAATGGCTCAGACATAAACACATTGACAACTAAAGGAGTTGTTTCCCAATAAGAATGCCTTACGGCATAAATATTAAAATAGTTTACATAATAATTATTGATATTTATTTATTTAATTTTTTTGTTTGTTATTTTTTTAATTCATTTTTAAAATTGAGTTAAAGTCATATCATTTCTTTTGTAAAGATAGTTTAATTTTTGACTAATAAGGTAATGACTAACAATTTAAAATGAGTTTTTGACTTAATAATTTACTTCCAATTATACAAATTTAAATTACAAACAAATGGAAACAATGATATAGGTATCAATGCAAAGAAAAAAACGTAACATCAAAGAAAAAAACATAACATCAAAACGTAAGTTGAAAAATGTTTTTATTTGTTATTTTACAAATTAAAATTAAATACTATTTGAAATTTTGTTTAGATACGACAATCGTAGGGAATAACTTCGAACATTAAAATAAACCCATGGATGAAGGGAAAATTTATAATGATTATTTTTACCTTTAATTTTTATGGTTACAAACCTTCGATATGTTGTTGACAAAATATATATATATATATATATATATATATATATATATATATATATATATATATATATATATATATTTTAAGAAAAAGATAAATATAAAAAAAAAATACATTTAAAAATAAATTAATATATACTAATTTTTATTATTATATGATAAGTTTGTTTATTTTAGAATAGAGTTTTTATAATTTTAATTTAAGTTTTAGTTAGATTAATGTCTATAGAATATTCTAAAATATTTGTAGTAATATACAAAAATTAAAGGTTGAAATTTATATCAATATATGTATGTTTTTTTCATTATTTTATTTAAATTAATTAATTAAAAGAAAATGTTATTTGAACAAGTGTTTTATGGAGTTATATTTTTTGGGGTATGTAGTATTGATAATTCATGGTATTCGAACAAAGCCTATTTTCACATTTACTAGAGAAACCATATAAATTAAATAGCTGTTAAATGTTATTTAATATCAAAATAGGTTTGGTTACAATATCATGGGAAAATACCATGAGTAACCAAAAAAATAAAAAGTCATTTCATATGACATTTTTAATTAAATAATTTTAATTAAAAGGGGAAAAAAGGCATATGTGGTTTGGAAATAAATCATAACATTTCATTTGTGCATAGTACTAGGAATATTTTAGAATATTTCATGGACATTAACTCCCTACCTCCCCAATCAAGTTAGAAACGAAGAATAGACAAGTTTTTGGTGGGTGAGCCAACAACCCCACTCCCTCATACAATATCTAAGAAGGAGGTGTCATGCCCCCCCACTTGCATATGCATGTGAGTTTCCCTCTCCCAAAACACACATTGGTTTTAAACTACTGTTGCAACAAGTTAAATATTGTGAATCAATTCCCACCCCCGATGCAAGTGTAATTTTGGTTGGATTCTTACTTAATTGAGGGAATTTTGAAGGGTAATTCAATAGATTTTCTAGCATTATTTCGTTATATTTCCTTAGATCTAGAGTTGTTTTCTTCAGGATAAGGTTCGCAATTTTTGTTCTCTCCTTTTAGTCCAAGTGTCTCCTTATTTAGTGCTTCATGCCTTTGCAACCAATTTGAATCTTCCGAGGGGCAGGCAGGGGGAAGTGTGCATCATAAGCCTCATAGTATATCATGTGCCCAAGTATAGGAATAGGAAGCCAAAAAAATTTATCAATATATTATCCCATTTGATATATGTGTTGAGATCCATCCCCTATACCCTTTTTGCTAATGAGCATCATGTTTTCTCTAATGTTAACATCACATAAGATATTTCTGATTAGTTTTGTGACCATGGCCATATCAAGGGAAGAAGAAAAAATTATCCTAATTCAATAACCCTTCACTAGTGGCTAAAAACCCTCCTTGGCCAAGTGCTGAAGGAGAAATAAGGAGAGAAGTATGATATCGTTTCTACCCTAAACGATATCAATTGTGCTTTGAGGTTGAAACATTCATGCTTGGATAGTTTAGATTCTTTAATATCTCACTTAAAGAGACATATCCAATGTGAGATTAGTCATCTATCTCCTCTAGTTAGTGCCGAAGATTCCGCTCAATTGTCTTTGTGAATCTCTTGATTTTCTATACTGCATTTTAGTCGTGTTTTCCTCTATACATATATAGTTGATTAATTGGTTTACTTTCAGTTTTTTTTGTATTGGCATGACTATCTCTTAAGAAAATTGTGAATACATCGAGTTTCTTTAGTGGGACGGTGAGACTACCTTCGGTGAACCTAAAGAACACCTAGCAACTAGAAGATATATTTTTATATTCTCAAATAATACAAACTTATTTATTTATAAAATAAAAACCTACCATCCATCTAACAATTATTAATAATTTAAATAAAAATTAAAAACCATATTCCAAAATAAAAACATCGATAAAACTCTTTATAGTAAAATGTAATTAAAAATTTTAGTACTTATCAATAATTAATTTACACAACTATACTAACAATAATTTATTTGAATAACATATATGTATATATAAAACAAATCTACAAATGAAATGAATGATATCAAGGATTCTCCCATTTCCCACCCTTTTAACTCCACCCTTACAGTCTCACCTTCTCCCTCTGTCCTCTTCTATCACTTGTTCCTTTCACTATTAGCCTTTGTAGCTCCAGAAGCCATGAGTTACAAACCCAATTCTCAAGCTCATGTATGTTATTAGGGTAAAGCAGTTTCAAAAATCACTAATCACCTTATTCATATGTAATTTTTGGAAAAATATTTAGGTTTTTTTAATAACTAAGATAATTTTTTAAATATTTATTATTTTAAAAAATTAAATGTTTAACATATGTTTTGAATTTTTTATATTTTGTTTATTTTATTTTATTTTTAAATACAATAATTTGAATTATTAAGATATGAATTGGTTTTAAATTTTTTATTTGTAATTATATAAATTGTCAAGGCTACAGTTTTAATTATACCAATATAGATCCATCTTAACTCGAAATCTGTTAAGCGTCAAAAGATGCAAACCTCATTTTGAGTGCAAAACTTGAGATATGGTTTGGACCTCGAGATATTTGACTCATATAGGCTCTTGGTAGACTTACTAATGTTTGTTTTAACTTAAATAATTTTTTTCAAAATATTTCAATGCATCAATTGATTGAATATTTTTTAAATATGATATAAAATATATGATTAAAGAAAAAATTATATATACCATTTGAAATAATAACAAAAAAAATTATGTCAAAAAATATTTTAACTAATCTCACTCTTTTACATTATGGATTTTTCTTGTATATTTTTTTCGTTAAATTTGTTTGAAAGAGAGAAAATATGTGTCCTAATTGCAAGTTTAACTTGTGTAGTGTATGCAATCCAAGTTTTAAAATAAATTTTGAAGAGACTGAATGCATTTTATAAATTCAAAAATATAGTTTAAACAATGAAAATTTACACATGGCATATATCTTAATTACAGATTTAGGATCCACTAAATTTATACACGGGGTAGATGGATAAAAATTTTCTTGTACAAACTTTTCATTCAATTTTTCCACTCTAGAAGAGTTTTTCACATCAAGGGATTTGGTCGCCCTTGGCTCTTGCTAGATCTGTGATTAAGATGGATCTATACTAGTATTTATCTATATTTGTTTTCTTTTTATAAATGGGAAAAAATATTTATTGCCACTTGTAGACATCCTTAAGTTTGAATGATGATTCTTATTTCTAAAATGTTCAAAAGGATGAAGATCATAAAAATGATATTTCTCATGTGAAACTCTGTCACACTGCTATAATTTAATAACAAAATCATCCTAAAGAAAACCACCAATGTAAAATTGTATGAGATTTTAAAATTCAGTAACATGTACAGAAACATCATTATTATATCACACACCCATGTTATCTTTTTTGTGCATAATTTCTCCCCAATGTGTAATGACTGTCTTGGGAATTATAAGTTTCACATATGTATGTAAATTACCTTTACATATTGTTAAATATGGATCTAATATGGGCCGATAGGGATCAAATTTCTTCATGTGGAAACTTCTTTATAGTGCAAACTATAATGTGTAATTTCTCATTATTTAAATTGTATTTTTGAATGCTATATATAGCATATAGGAACAAATAAATATTTTAACCATAAAAACTTAATTTTCTTATGATATATACATATTATTTTTAAATCATATATAATATATACATAATTTCCGTTAATATATTTTTCATGATATGCACATCAAGACATTTTATCAGCTCAGAATAAAATGATTTTTTTTATTATCAATATATTTTTAATTATATGTCAATATTAATTCGTACTAAATTTTTGATCGATAACCCACAATTAATTTTTTTTTATTTACAACATTAAAATATTTTATTGTAACAATCTTTTTCTATATATAAATATATATAAAGTTGATATGAAATAAACTAGTTAACATATATATTCAAGTAGTTTATTTAAATCTCTGGTTGAAATATTTTTGAAAATGATACGTCGCTCTTTTTATAGCCAACATTATTTTTCTATTTATAACATAATTTTTTTATTTTAAAGGGGCACATATTAACTTTACGGACAAATAGGAAAACTTACATATCCCATCATACTAGGTTGTAGAAGGAGCATCTTGGCTTGACAAGAGACTCTTCATAGCAACTAGCTATGGCCTTGTCCACAAAATATATATATATATATATATATATATATATATATATATATATATATATATATATTTATATTTATATTTGTGACGGAGGAGATACAATTATGAAGCTTTGGCTCCTTTCTGATTAATTTTATGTTTATTTAGATGAATTAAATGTGTCATACCCAATATGTCAATGTTTCCTCTATTTGTTGAATATCATAGCCACAAAATCCCTGATGTGCCACGAAATTTCCGCAACCTTCTAGAATAAATTATTTTCTCTTGCAGCGTGATGGGGATCCAAAGCGGGTGATAGGAAGGTTCCCCTTCATCTCCTCTGATCCAATCTTATTATTCACAATTCAAGTGTCTCTCTTCAGAATGAAATCTCTCACGGAAAATGAATCTTGAATCTTCTGTCACGAAGGTGATCTCCATTTTCCAAAGTCTTTAAGTTTTTTTCAACCAATTCAACGAAGTGCATTAGAAGGAGGTTTGTCGCTTCCAAGTTAATCTTCATTTCATGAATAAGCATCTGCTTTGCGTGATTCATATTTTTTCCAAGCTTTATCAATGTGCAATTAATTGTATAGGAAGGAAGGAAAAATGAACTTTTCGTAGATTTGTGTGAGAGGTATGTACAAGGAACTTCTATGTAATCCACAAGGGTCCTATTTTTTTAATTTAAAGTTTCATTGATCATTTGAAAGAAAATGTAAATGTCTAATATTTTGAGCATGTTTTCATTTCCCACATAAATGAAATCATCGCCAACACCTTATTCATTTAACCAGTAAATTTTTTAAAATGGAATATAAACAAAATATATAGCGTTGTCCATAATATGATGACTGTAATTGGTGTGATTTGGGTAGAATAAAAAGGGTGAGATCAAGTAATAGAACTGTGAAACGAGAAATTTATGGAAATGGTGTGGAATTCGAATAATATACTTCCATGGGTCATTGGTTCATTGATGTGAACTCTCCAGATTCATTGGGATGCTCAGGTGGGCCTCTAGTCCTCACAATAACTCAAATCCTTGATTTTAATTTGAAGCTCATCCATGATAAGAAACATTTCATCCTTGGAATAATTTTTGTCCAAAAGAATCTTCTCGAGCAAGGTTGTTATATGCATATACATGTTAATGGTTTGAAGATATTGGTTTTTCCTCTAGCATGAATTTCTCATGTTTGAGTTCAACATAATAAATTTGGAAACAACATCAATATCAAATATCTGTCCCCTCTCACTTTAAATTTCATACTCAACATTGTTGAGCTCCCTTTGGATGGATGTTGAGGTATACTCATGAAAATGAAAAGCGATATACTACACTTTGAACTAGGCTCTTGTGCATGCACTAAATGAATGATATGCGACTCCTTTAGAACAAAGTGTTATTCAGTGACACGTAACTAAATTTTCAGCATGCAACTGTAATAGATAGATGAGTAATTTTCCCATTGAGAGACCTCGAACAATTGAGGGAATGATTCTATAAGGATCTCATGCATGTCCCTATCCAACAACGAATATGGGAGACCAGGGGAAGTGGATAAGGGAAAACTTATTTCCCTTGAACGAAAAAAAAAAGTATGAGTTGGTGAAATTATATGTTTCACTCGTGGAGGTGCACTTTCATTACCATATAGCCCAGGTAGCTGAATTAAAACAATAAAATCAAAGCTAGTACTTTGAACTTATGGAACAATATAAAGGAAAAATGCTTAAAGAGAGTCCATAATAGAAAAGGATTAGAAATATATCTACAAGATAATGTTTATCCTCCATTGGATACCAACGTATTTTACATGAAGGTTTTCGCCTAGTGTAAGTTACCAAAATTCATGAAAACATGCAAAATAAAATATTTTGATGCACAACTGGGGTAGTGAATGGAAAGAGGCAACATATAAAAATTCTAACTTAGCATGAATAAACTAGAAGTATGGATTTTGTTGTGTTATTTGTGGGGATTATCATTGCATGTGCCCTATTATAATTACTTTCATTCATGGCTTCCATGTTTCCCTCCCACTTATAACATATCACCTCAATTGGAGGGATCGAATTTCTCATTGCTATTTTCTTAATCATTTAATTCCATTTTATAGATTAATTCCATTGTACACGTTAACAACTTTAGTACTTCTTAATATCTCATGGATATTATTTTTATATGGATATAGAATATTTTAATTTTATTTATTTAAATTTTGTGATATATATGTGTGTGTGAAAAATAAGATTATCTTATATTAGTTCAAGACAAAATCCACTAGAATAGATTTTGGAGAAGTTGAAAACTATTATGAAATAATGCCATAATATTTTTATTGATGATAATTTCGATGCAAATTCAATGTTCCAAAAATGGAAATGGAAAACCATCATGTCAAGTTAGAAAAATTTCATTGTGTAAAGGTGGGAGAATGTGAATCCATAAATTATCATATTTTCTAGAATCACTTGATTGACGCTGTGAAGCATTTTCATGACAAATTGACACAACTGCATATGAATAATATGAAAATTCATGCTTATAACACGTATATATGGTACTATTCTTAGATCCAATACAAGTTTAAAATAAAAATAACATACAAACATTATTCCAATTGTAATGATATTACCTTAGATATGACATTAGATTCATTGAATTATTTACGAAGGTGATAGAAATTAGAAATTTTAAAACAAATGTTTAGTTGTAACCTAATAAAATAATACTACACATATAAATACATTATTGTTATCTCGATATAGATAAAACACATGTATCACACAATCAACTAGTATTTCTCAACCTCACATCAATATGGGAAGCCTCTAGTTGTAGAATATCTGTCAACCTGACTAAATAAAAATAACTCATAAATCTTAGTAATATACTCTTACTTCATCCCATTATGACACCTAAGAAAATTTCAATTTATATATTCTGACACTCCCCTTTAAATATTACTTATTTTAATATCCACGAGCAAGTTCTTCTTGTGGTCTTACCTGGCATTTACAAGCATTACAAAAATGTTTGTATCCATATAAATAAATAATCAATAAATGAAATGCATCGGTACCAGCTATTGCAACTATTTATCTCCTCGGATATCCTTTCTTCACATGGTTCATTCAACCATCCTTGCATCACATATATTCATACATGTACCTATACCTTTAACTCCCGTTGTGTCACCATCATGATCATCCTCGTTTTTGTCAGCTTGTAACAATGATTTAGGCATTGCTAGCTTATGTTCAACTATGTTTTTTATGCTCCTGCATTAAAATCTTAAGGAATAAACACAATATAGGAATCATTGCCCATATTTTCCTCATATCATTCAAACTAAAGTTTCTTCATCACATCCTCATGGTGTCTCCACATACCTCAAAAAATTCATCAAGTGGTTTTGTATTATGAAGAACCATCATAGGAATGGATTTATAGCTAATCACAAACTTTCCTCTATGCTGAAATTAGGATTACACTAAGATGGTGGATGAGTCGGTGTAATGGATAACTTAATCGAGTTAGAAAAATCCTCATAACTGAGAACATAATAATGAATGAATAATAAAATTCATCACATCAACACATGGGAACACAATATTTACATGGAAACCATTTTGGAAGAAAACCAAAAACCTTTTAATCTTCTTCATTTTTCTACTACACCAATTTCTAGGAACAAATCTACAAGAGTCACCAACCCCCAAAATAAAATTTTTAGCCACCAAATTAATGAGGGATTTGACCTAATTAGGTTCAATAATAATGAGGCACCAACCTTTGTTGTAGGTTCCAACCTAAGGAGGCACCAACCTATGTTGTAGGCTCCAAACTGATGAGGCATCAACCTTTATTGTAGGCTCCAACCTGATGAGGCACCAATATATACTATAAGAACCAACTTGATGAGTCAAAAACCTATGTTGCAGGCTGAAGATTTATGACACGCTAGCTTCGATTGTAGGCCCCAACATAATGAGGCACACTGACACCTTTTACCAAAATGCAATGGACCACATTTCCCAAAATTTATAAAAGAATCCATAAGCTCAAAACATAGTAAATGCCCCTTACAAATATGATCATAAAAACAAATCCTCGACCTCTTATTTAGTCATCAAAATAACATCTTCTTCATTTCTTATTATCATCATGAAGACTAAACTTGTACATAAACCCTGGAACATTTCAACAAAAGTAAAAGAAATATAGCCTCTTTTCTTCAAAAATTTGTCTTCATGACCTTTGATTTCCCCTTCTTAGAAAATTAAAAAATTAATACCACATTCCTTTTTTTAAAAATCAACTTGGGCTTAAAGGTGACCCAGAAAAAAATATTAAAATTAACTACCCAATAAGATGATCGTAATAGCTAAACAAAATGCACCTCTTCGATGCGCCATCAATAAAATGCACATTTTCAATGCACTTAATCTGGCTAACAAGAAATATTTTAAGTCAGAGGACCAAATTTTAACCCTGGACCATAATTATGTTACACATCACGTCCACCACCTATGTTACCATATGTTACTCAATATACCATGGTCGCCAAGACATTTTGGAATGAATTCAAATTTCAATTAACAATAAAACCACTCGCGTGACAATTAAACCTCATACCTTATGAAAAATGAATAAGCTCAACACAAACTTGACTACTATGTTCCTAATTTATACCATGCACCCAAATTGGAATGGAAATGAAAAATATCAAGCCACAACTAAAAAAAAGAACACCAATTGTTAGAAATATAGAGAGGGAGTGACTGAATTAGTATTCGATTCCCAATTTAAATTTACTTTATTTATGCTTTCATTACATAGTTAACTTGAACCATTACTTCCTTAGAATAATATTTTGTTATAAACCATGTGTAGCATACAATATAGGAGCATGTAAACCATAAAACACATTAAAACATCAATCGCACAAGGACACCTAGATTCTAGGTGGAAGCCCAATGTGGTAGAAAACCACCGTTGTTTTAATTTTGTATTCTTATTTTACTATAAAGAAAATTATTATTACATTTCATAATGACACAATATCTTTCCAACATACAGGCTCTTGCCTTCAAGAGGCTACAACCTCCATTCATTGTGAAGCTCCTATTAGAGGAGAGTTGCTACCCCCCTGATCACTTTAGCAGCTCCTACTGGAAGGAAGAATTTACACCCTTACTCAAGATTCCGACCCTGAGTAGCTCGATTCACCATGATTTATAATACTTCACACTAGATCCACCTATAAGTCAACAATCAAGCCATGCATGCCACCTTTTATCATATTTTCAATCTAGACCCACACCTAACAATAACCTCAAGCAATTGAATATTGAATCAATCACTAAGTCACTGCATAATGAATCTCTAAAAATTGAGTCATTGAGTATGAATATAGTCACTAAATCACTGAATCATTGAAAAAAAACCAAATTATTGGATCTTGGTCATTCCAGTGCAAAACCATATCACACTGACCAACACTGTCAATTTTTTTGAAGTCATAAAAGAATCATGCCAAGCCAAATAGCTCATCCACATTGTCTATATCAACTCAAGAAAAAATCTATCCATAAATTTTCATTTACCATGTCACAAGCAACCAAGCCAATATAAAAGGCCAAAATTTCTATCATTGTCAAGAAAGAAGTTCATCAAACTCCTTTACTAGATCAAAAAGTCTCTAGAAAATGTGGGAAACTAATGATCAGCTGTTAGTAAAAATACTAATCACTTCTTTGTTTATACATGCTTTTCAACTATAAAATGCGGAAGTTATTTGTTGAATAAGATGTCAAATCACTTCACTTCCCCTTTTATATGTTCTTTTCAAGAATAAAACTGCATACGTATCTTCCTAAACTGAAGGATTGAAACACCATTACTAATACGAAACCTGCATATGTACATGCCTTTCATGTTATCGAACCCGCGTATTCACGCACCTTTCATGTTATCAAACCTGCATACCAATATACAACTATTGACTTATAGCTTCGATGCACATAAAAACTTAATAACAAACCAATTTATTGACATACAATGTAAAACATGCATCATAAATTATAGCACTCATAAAACCCAACCATTATAAATATAGTCATTTAAAAATCTATTGCATCTGATCCATCATCGAATTCCCAAGTGCATATGTATTTTCATATCCAACAATTCATTAATAGTCCATTACATGCACACTTTCTTTAGATCTAACAGTTAATGTAATATTAATTTCTTCCACACAAAAATCAAATTGATTTTCATCTCCTTATATAGCTTAGCCCTTTCCCAATACCGTAGGAGAAAACCATGCTAATGCTGCTAGAATTCTTTGGTGAGATCGGCTCAATAATGTGGGTCAATACCATGATAAATACCCTTGGTATTTAGAATACCATGGTGTAGAAAATTATGCCTTTTCTTCTTCATAATCATGTGTGTACGCGACTTTGCTTCATAGAACCTACCTGAACCTATCAAAACATCCCCTTCATCGTTTATCTTTCTCTGAACTATTATTTCTTTTTCCAAACTCTCTGTCACATGTAGACACATATTTTTGGCATCTTCATGAATTAGGTTTCCATCAAAAGAAAACTCATCAAGTCGTTTTCCATTAAGGAAATCACATTAGTCATAATTCCAACAATCTCCCACTTTGGACACGATGGAAACCACTTTGGTGTTTGGTATAGATACCTGTTAAACATATCAAGATAAGAACCAAGCTTCTTAAACACCAAGTTACTATCCCTATTCAACATCAAGGGCAAAGGGCTGACCAATGTTGAATGAAGGGTTATCTTTCCTTCTAGAGACATGAGAATTGTTGATATGCACTATATTCTAACCATGATCCCCTCACCACATACTGAAACTTATGAAAGGATGGCAATGAATAAAAAAATTTTGTCACTCAACTAAATATGATATTTCATCTCATCAAGGACTCAAACTTACATCAATCTCCCAATCACAAAGGTGTTACATATTTGACGTCATTATTACATCAACCACCCAAAATGGGATTACATTATGTTAGGTCCCTATATTACTAGTGCAGTCCCTTATTATTGTTAGTGTACCCCCCTTATTTTTATTGTTGTACCCATGTAACCCCCATATTGTTATTATTGTCCCCTTAAATTATTATGTTTAGGTCGGCTAGGATTATATTCTGACCCCATGGACTCCTATATATAGAAAGGAGGTCTTTTCATTTGTATCATCCAAGAAATTTTATTTTATGTAATGTAAAGGAGGTTGCACCCTTGAAGTGGATTATTTCTAAGGTGTTGATCTCTATTTTCTTCTATTTTTGGAGTTATTTTCATAACATTTGGTATTAGACCTTTCAATTCTATGGTTTCGCTGCCCCAAATAGGTCATCGTGGATTTTTCTATATAAATTTTTTTCTACGAAGGCTCAAAAGCTGAAATTTTTACCACCAGAAGCCGAAATCCTAAGGAAATTCGTGTAAAACTTTAATATCTTGTTTCACAATATTTTGTTGATATGATCTATGGAAGTTAGAGTTTTTTCAGGCTACCAAATTTCATCTTGAAGAGGTGACCATGGTAAAATCGTCATAACTCTCTCTCTGAGCATCAGATTGGGATTATCTAAAAAGTGGTTGAAATTACACGGACTTTAGTTTCTTGTGTATCAATGTAAGATCATAAGGGGGAAACAGAGACACATGCCATGACGTACAATTTCACTCTACTGAACCATGCCATAGTTAGGTCATTATGGGAGATTGAGCATAATTTTTCCTTGAAGAATCCAAATCAGGCCAGACCTGTGGTATTCGAAAGAATATTTAGAGGGCTACTACATGACCAAATTTCAGATATTGAAGATCCAAAATCACAGAGATAATTCAGTTTCAATATCGAGCTCCTCAAAAAAAAAAAAATGTGTGTATTTATTTTCAAATTTCATAAGTCTTGTTTGAAAAATTAGTTTGAAGTGATTCCAAGGGCATATTGAAGCATATATATCAATATTGGGTTCTAAAATGAACCCTAAAAATAATACCCATTAAGCCCTCATAAAGCTATGCTATGACTCATGAAGAGGAAAAACTGCCACATGATATATAAAAATCACAAGAGAAAATGCATCAAATTTCACTCTCACAAAGAGCAAAAAAAATTGAAATGGAAGTTTTGAAGAAAGGCATGGAAGCTAAGATGGATGGTTTGAAGAATGGCATGGAAGCTAACATGGAGGGGTTGAAGAATAGCATGGATGCTAATAGGGATGGTTTGATGAAATGCATGGAAGCTAAGATGGATGGTTTGAAGAATGACATGGAATCTAAGATGGATGGAATGGAAGCTAATATGGATGACATGGAAGGTAACATGGAAGAAATAAAGAATGATTTAAAATTAGACATTGAAGGTTTGAAGAAAGGTTTGACAAATTTTATACAAGAAATGATTCCTAATGGTGAAAAGGTAGTACATGAAGCTCATGATGAGAAAAAAAATAAATGTTAATCATGATTTCATAAAATCTAACGTGGGATGGAAGAACCACAATATTCCAAATATGGATATGAGTAAATTTGATGGTAAGGATCACATAGCATGGATACTACAAATAGAGTAATATTTTGATCTCAATAATGTGCCAAATACACAAAAGGTACGCATTGCAAATTTACATTTAGAACAAAATACATTTGTATCGTATCGATTGCTTTGATCCCGTAAAAAATGTCACTTGGTAAATTTTTATGAGGGAAATGATAGCACATTATGAGGATACAAAGAGAAACACCTTCTTTAGCCAATTCATAAATCTCGAACAAAAGGATTCACTAGTGGAGCACATTGAGGACTTCCAAAATTGAATATAAGGGTAACTGGTATTTCAGAGGAACACGTGATTGATGTCTTCATAGGGAATTCAAAGGATAACATACAACATGAGGTTCACCTTTGGGAACCTGATTCATTGGAGAAGGAATTCAGGTTGGAAAGAAAAATTGAATGTAAAATTATGACGATAAGGAAGTCTACCACTCACATCTATAAAGATGGAAGTGTTTCTACTCCTAGAATTCCACACCCTACAAGGTTGATGCCACAACAGTTGGAAGGAAAAAGAGAAAATTGGTACAATTGTGATAGAAAATACACTAAAGGTTATAAGTGTGCTCAGAAGAAATTATTTTACATAGATTGTGAAGAGGAGGAAGAAAATGAACAAGAAACTTCAAAAGAAGATGATATACACCAGGAACCAACCCTATAGAAAGAAGAAATGAGTTCAACCATATCGTGTAATGCATTGGTAGTAATTACCACCCCTCAAAATCTCAAGATAGAAGGACATATCAAGAAGAAAAAGGTAACATTTTTGATTGATTTTGGCAGTACCCCTAATTTTATTCATTTTAAGGTTGCCAAGGAATTGAAATGCTTCCTATACCTAGTGCCATAATTTCAAGTGATGGTTTCAAATGGGCGAACTATAAATTTCTCTATAAAATGCCATAATATCAAGAAAACCATGGGGGAATATGTATTGAATGGTCCAATGCTTTCCATTCTAATGGGAGATGCTAATGTTGTACTAGGAGTACAATGGTTACAATTTTTCGGGATAATATCTTTTAATTTTCAAGAACTTTTCTTGTAATTTTTTTCATAAGAAAAGGAAGCTGAATTACGGGGTACTGAAAGGAAGCCGACAAAGATAATAATCTTTAATCTCAGGAAAAATATTCTTAATAAATAACAACGAGGCATAATTGCACAATTATGCTCACTAAAACTTCCAACATCAAAATCATCTATTTCTCTAGATCTCCGAAAAGTCTTGGACAATCATTCCAAGGTATTTGGGACTCCCAAAGGACTCCCACATATTCGTGATCATGATCAAACTATTCATTTTATTACAATAAGTGTTCCTCCAAACATTAGGTCTTGCAGATATCCTTATGTCCAAAAGAGCGAAATGGAACACATGATTGATGAAATGTTAGAGGCTGGTATAATTCAACTTAGTCATAGTTCTTTCTTTGCTCCAGTAGTATTGGTGCATAAGAAGGATGAATCATGGCACATGTGTCTAGATTATAGGGAGTTCAATAATCTCACTATTAAAGATAAATTTCCCATTCCTATGATTGATGAATTATTGAATGAATTACATGGAGAAATTTATTTTACCAAGTTTGATATTAATTCGTCATATCATCAAATCATAATGAAGAATGGAGATATTCCAAAAACAACATTTCGAACTAATGAGGGTCATTATGAATTTTTTGTCACGCCTTTTGGCCTTACCAACACACCTTCTACATTTCAAGGGTTTCTGAATTCGATTTTCAAACCCTTCCATAGAAAATTTATGTTAGTATTTTTTGATGATATACTAATATACAATAGGTCTTGGAAGGATCATGTTCAACATGTTGAAATGGTGCTCAAACTATTGGAGAAGAAACAATTATATGAAAATACCTCCAGAAGTTTCTTTGGAGTATAAGAGGTGGAATATATGGGTCATATTGTATCTCATGAGGGTGTTAAGGTAGACCCTAACAAAAATAAATCCATTAGGGAATGGAAATTTTCCACAACCATAAAGAAGTTGCGAGGATTTCCTGGGTTAACATGGTAATATTGAAATTTTGTTAAGAATTATGGGAGAATAGCAGCACCTCTAAAAATATTATTGAGTAAAGATGCATTTTCATGGAATCCAGAAGTAACTAAGGCCTTTGAACATGTTGAGAAACCTTCTCCAAAAATAGAAGAAAAGTGATATCAACGCCTTAGAAATAAGCCACTCCGAGGGGGAAACCTCCAATACATTACATGAATGAACATTTATTGGTTGATAAAAATTACAAAACCTCTTTTCTATATATAAGAGTCCATGGGGACACAATTTAATCCTAGTGGAGCCACAATTTAATCATATCCAACCTAACAATAATAATTGAAGGGCACAATAATAACAATATGGGGGTTACACGGGTACAAAAACAACAATAAGGGGGTTACACTAACAACAATAAAGGACTATACTAGTAAAATAGGGACCTAACATGCTCCTGTCCTTCAAAAAAGTGTTGTTCTCAATGCTTGAGTAGAACTTGGTGCTTTTGTATGAAATTATCATCCTCCCATGTAGACTCTTCAGTGGTTAAGTTCTTCCATTTGATGAGATATTCTGAAATTGATCGATTTTGTAGTTGTAGAGTTCTTGTTTCCATGAATGCTTCAGGTTCCAATATGGGTTTTCCTTCCTCACCAAGTTCTATCAGTATTGTTTGAAATAGAATTTTGTTCACTATAAACTTTCTTAAGCATGAAACATGGAAAACTGGATGCACTTGTAAAGAAGAAAGAAGCTCCAATTTGTATGCCATAGTACCAATATTTTGCAAAACCTTGTAAGGACCATAGTACTTTGGCGATAATTTATTATCCTTCTTAGCTTGCTTGAGGGACATTTGTTTGCATGGTTGTAGCCGTAAAAATACCCAGTCTCCCACATCAAAACCTCTCTCACTGTGATGTTGATCTGCCTATTGTTTCATTTCATTTTGTGCCAAATTTAGGTTATCCTTTAAGAGTTAATGAACTTCTTGTTAATGCTCGATGTGATCCTCCACTGCTTGAACCCTAGAATTTTTCCTTAAATAATATGTGATGGATGGTGGATGATATCCACAAAGTGCCATAAATGGAGTCATTTTTGCTGCAGTATGGAAGGAATCGTTATACCACCATTCAATGAGAGGTAACCACTTGACCCATTGTGCTTGATTATCAGATACAAAAAAACGAAGATATCCTTCCAAAAATTTATTCATTATCTCTGTTTGAACATGAGATTGAGAATGATAGGATTAACTATGAGCTATTTGAGTACCCAAACAAGAAAATAATTCCGTCCAAACATTTCCTGTAAAAATGGGATCTGTTCACTTAAAATAATCTTCGCATTTCCATGTAGCTTTTGAATTGTTTCCATAAATGCAGTAGCAACCGTAATCAATTTAAATGGATGAAATAATGCACAAAAGTGTTCATATTTAGTAATTCTATCAACTGCAACCATGATGACACTCCTTCCTTCGAACTTAGGTAAACCTGTGATAAAATCCATTGAAATCTCCTCCCAATGTTGACTTGGAATGGATAAAGGTTGTATAAGACCCACGGTCTTAATTGTCTCAACTTCATTTTGCTGGAAAAAGAAACATTTCTCCACAAACTTTTGAATATCAGATTTAAGGCCATCCCAAAAAAATTCCTTCTTCACCTCGTGGTAAATTTTTAAAAATCCCGAGTGTCCTCCTAAAGGAGAAGTGTGCAATTCCAAAATAAAATTTTGTTTTAGTTGGGAATTCTTGCAAATATATAAGTTATCTTTGTACCATAAGGAATAATTTTTCGAACTAAATGTATTAGATGTACTAGGATCTTGCTGCAACTTTTGAATGAGAGTCCACACTTATTTTTCCTTCTTCCATTCATCCCTTGCTTCGGTTATCAAATCTGGTTGGATAATTGAAATGGCACAAAGCAATGCTTCCACCTCTTCATCCTTTATTGAGAGGGCATATACAATAACATTTAGCTTCCCCTTTTTGTAGACGATTTCAAATTCATAACCCAATATCTTTGTGACCCATTTTTTATTCTCTTCTGAAGATATTCTTTGCTCCAAAAAGTGTTTAAGACTATCATGATTATTTTTTACCTTCAAATGTCTTCGAATTAGGTAAGGTCTCCAATTCTTTAGTGCATGTAGTATTGCCAACATTTCCTTCTCAGAAATATCCTTTTGTAAATAATTTCCTTTGATTTAATGACTTTCAAAAGAAATGGGTCTTCCATCTTGCATTAAACCAATACCAATTCCATTTCCTGAGGCATCACATTCCACAATAAAGGTTTTTGTGAAGTCTGGTGTAGCTAAGGCTGGTGCTAGGCACATTGCCTCTTTAAGATGTTCAAAGTCCTTAGTTACTTCAGGAGTCCATTAAAATGCATCTTTCTTCAATAATCATGTTAGAGGTATTGCTATTCTCCCATAATTCTTAACAAATTTGCGATAATAACCTGTTAACCCAAGAAATCCACGCAACTGATTTATGGTTGTCAGGACTTTCCATTCCTTAATGGCTTCAATTGTTTTAGGGTCTACCTTAACACCCTCATGAGATACAATATGACCTAGATATTCCACCTCTTGTACTCCAAAGAAACATTTGGATATTTTTGCATATAATTGTTTCTCCTCCAATATTTTGAGCACCCTGTGAAGATATTGAACATGATCCTTCCAAGACCTTCTGTAGATTAGTATATCATCAAAAAATACTAGCAAAAATTTTGTAAGGAAGGGTTTGAAAATTGAATTCATCAACCCTTGAAATGTAGAAGGTGCATTGGTAAGGCCAAAAGGAAATACCAAAAATTCATAATGACCCTCATGAGTTCGAAATGTTGTTTTCGGAATATATTTAGTCTTCATTCTAATTTGATGATATCCTGAACACAGATCCAACTTGGTAAAATAAATTTCTCCATGTAATTCATCTAATAATTCATCAATCACAAGAATGGGAAATTTATCTTTAATAATGACCTTATTGAGCTCCTAATGATCCGGACACATGCACCATGATCTATATTTCTTATGCACCAATACTACTGGAGCAGAGACAGAACTTTGACTAGGTTGAATTATACCATCCTCTAACATTTTTACAATCATACATTCAATTTCTCTCTTTTTTACATAAGGATATCTGTAAGGCCTTATGTTTGGAGGAATAATTCCTAGAATCAAATGAATAGCATGATCACGATCACGAATAAGTGGGAGTATTTTGGGAGTATCAAACACCTTGGAATGATTTTCCAGGACGTTTTGGAGATCCAGAGAGATAGATGATTTTGATGTTCGAACTTCCAGTGAGCATAATTGTGCAATTATGCCCTATTGTTCTTTCTTCAAAAGCTCTATCATAAAATTAGAGATTATTACATTTCCTAGCTTCCCTGTGATACCCCGTAATTTGATTTCCTTTCATTCCGATTTTTTTTTTAAGAAATGTTCTTGAAAATTAAAAGCTATCATCCCCAAAGATTGTAACCATTGTACTCCTAGTACAACATCAACACCTCCCATTGGGATGGAAAGCATTGGACTATTCAATACATATTCCCCCATGGCTAGCTTGATACTATGGTATTTTCCAGAGCAATTTATAGTTCCTCCATTCCCAACCATCACTTGACATTCTAGTGTTGGGTATAGGAAACAATTCAATTACTTGGCTACCTTACAATGAATAAAATTATGGGTATTGCCCGAATCAATCAACACTATTACCTTTTTCTTCTTGATATTTCCTTCTATATTGAGAGTTTGAGGAATGGTAATCCCTGCCAATGCATTACATGATATGGTCGGACATATTTCTTCTTCTTCTAGGGTTTCTTCCTAGTGTATATCCTCTAATTTTGAAGCTTCTTCTTCATTTTATTCCTCCTCTTCACAATCTATGTAAAATAATTTCTTCTCAGTGCACTTATGACCTTTAGTGTATTTTATATCACAACTGTAGCAAAGCCCTTTTGGTATTTTTTCTTCCAATTGTTGTGGTGTCAACCTTATAGGTTGTGGAATTCTAGGAGTGGCAACACTTGCATGTTTATATATGTGAGTGGTAGGCTTCCTTGTCGCCATAATTTTACATTCAATTTTTCTTGCCAAATTGAATGCCTTCTCTAATGAATCAGATTCCCAAACGAAGACTTCATGTTTGATGTTATCCTTTAAAGTCCCTATGAAGACATCAATCCTATGTTCCTCTGGAATATCAGTTACCCTTATATTCAATTTTTGGAAGTCCTCAATGTGCTTAAGCACTGAACCCTTTTGTTTGAGATTTATCAATTGGCTAAAGAAGGTGTTTCTCTTTGTATCCTCATAATGTGCTGTCATTTCCTCTGTAAAAATTGACCAAGTGACAATTTTTTTATGACATAAAAGCCATCGATACCATAAAAATGTATTTTGTTCTAAATGTAAAGTTGCAATGGGTACCTTTTGTGTATTTTGCACATTATTGAGATCAAAATATTGCTCCATATGTATTATCCATGTTACGGGACCCTTGCCATAAAACCTCTTCATATCCATCTTTGGAATATGGTGGTTCTTCCATTCAACATTACAGTTTTTGAAATCACAATTAACATTTATTTTGTTCTCATCAATGAGTTTCCTCTACTATATTTTCGCCATTACGAAACATTTCTTATATCAAATTTGTCAAATATTCCATGTCTTATTTTATATCATTCTTCATGTTTTCCATGTTGTCTTTCATTTTTTCTTCCATGTTATCCATCTTAGTTTCCATGCTAGCTTCCATGCCATCCACCTTAGCTTTGACGCCTTTCTTCAAACCATCCATATTTGCTTCCATGCCTTTCTTAAAAGCTTCGATTTAATTTTTTCTTGCTCTTTGCGAGCGTGAAATTTGGTGCACTTTCTCTTGTAATTTTGATAGATCATGTTGCAATTCTTCATATTCATCAGTCATAGTAGAGTACTATGAGGGATTAATGGGTGTTGAATTATTTTTCGGAGGCATTTAAGAATCCAATACTGAAATATATTCTCAATAGGTCCTTGGAATCAATTCAAACTGATTATTATTACACAGGACTTATGCAATTCGGAAAAAAATACTCACCTTTTTCTTGCTTTTGAGGAGCTCGATATTGAAACTAAATTATCTCTATGGTTTTGGATCTTCAATATCTGAAATTAGGCGGTAAGATATCCCTCCGAATTCTCTTTCGAATGCCACAGGTTTGACCTGATTTGGATTCTTGAAGACAAAGCTGTGCACAATCTCCTACAATAACCAAATTATGGATTGGTTCAATAAAGTGGATTTGTACGACTTGCCATGCGTCATTGTTTCCTCCTTCAGCTCTAAAATTGATAATAATGAAACAATAGTATGTGTGATTATGGCCACTTTTTACATAATTCCAATTTGATGCTCAGAGAGAGTTATGAATATTTTCCTATGATCACCTCTTTGAGATGAAATTCGCGAGCCTGTAAACGACCTAACTTCCACAGACTATAACTATGAAAATATTGTGACCCAAGATCTAAACTTTTGTGACAATGTTCCTCAGGACTTATTCTTTGGACTCTAAAAATTTTAGCTTCTGAAACTTCATAGAAAAAACGTTATAGAAAAAATTCCATGATGATCTGTTTAGATCAGTGAAACCATGGAATCCAAAGCTCTGATACCAAATGTTGAGAAAACAGCTCCAAAAATAGAAGAAAAGAGATATCAATGCCTTATAAATAAGAGACTTCGAGGGGGAAACCTCTAATACATTACATGAATGAAAAATTCTTGGATGATACAAATGATAAAACCTCCTTTCTATATATAGGTGTCCATGGGGCCACAATGTAATCCTAGTGGGGCCACAATGTAATCCTAGCCGACCTAACAATAATAATTGAAGGGCACAATAATAACAGTATGGGGGTTACAGGGGTACAACAATAACAATAAGGGGGTTACACTAACAACAATAAGGGACTATACTAGTAATATAGAGACCTAACAGAACATCTTAAAAGGAAATGTTCTTAGCACCTATCTTAACTACGCTAGACTTCACAAATACCTTTATTGTGGAATCTGATTTCTCAAGAAATGGATTTGGTTCTGTTTTAATGCAAGAAGGAAGACTCATTTATTTTGAAAAATTTTCAATCAAAGGAAAGTATTTATAGAAAGCTATTTATGAGAAGGAAATGTTGGCAATACTACATGCACTAAATAAATGGCACATTACTTAATGGGAAGATACTTCAAAGTAAAAATCGATCATGATAGTCTTAAATAACTTTTGGAAAAAGGACTATATTCAAAAGAGTATCAAAAATGGGTCACCAACATGTTGGGTTATGACTTTGAAATCGTCTACGAAAAAGGGAAGCGAAATGTTGTTGCAGATGCACTCTAAAGAAATAATGAAGAGGTGGAAGCATTACTTTTTTCCATTTCTTGTATCCAACCAGAATGGATAACTGATGCAAGGATAAATGGAATAAGGATGAAGAAGTGTGTAAACTCATTCAAAATTTACAGCAAGAACCTAGTATATCTGCTACATTTAGCTGGAAAAATGATTCCTTATGGTA
The DNA here is from genome assembly GCA_034641835.2 of Pinus albicaulis. Lineage (NCBI taxonomy): Eukaryota > Viridiplantae > Streptophyta > Pinopsida > Pinales > Pinaceae > Pinus > Pinus albicaulis. Next base: position 1,627,286,417 of record CM076578.1, read on the forward strand.
CAAATATTACTCATATATTTTTATGAATTCCCAACTAAAACAAAATATTATTTTGGAGTTGCACACTTCTCCCTTAGGAGAAAAATCATGGATTTGAAAAACTTACAATAGGGTGAAGAATTATTTTTTTGGGATGGCCTTCAATCTGATATTGAAAATTTTGTGGCAGAATGTTTGCTTTGCCAACAAATTAAAGTGGACACAATTAAGACCCTGGGTATTCTACAACTTTTATTTATTCCAAGTCAACATTGGGAGGATATTTCGATGGATTTTTCCATAGTTTTACCTAAGTCCGAAGAAAAGAGTGTAATCATGATGGTATTTGATAGAATTACCAAGTATGTACACTTTTGTGCATTATCTCATCCGTTTAAAGCAAGTACATTTGCTACTGCATTTATGGAAAGAATTCAAAAGCTACATGGAAACCCAGATATTATTGTAAGTGACCGAGATCCCATTTTTACTGGAAATTTTTGGATGGAATTATTTTCTTGTTTGGGTACTCAACTAGCTCATAACTGATCTTATCATACTCAATCCGATGGGAAAACTGAGATAGTGAAAACATGTTTGGAAGGATGTCTTCATTGTTTTTTATATAATAAAAAAACACAATGGGTCATGTGGTTACCTCTGGCTAAATCATGGTATAACACTTCCTTCCATACTGCAACAAAAATGACCCAATTTATGGCACTTTATGGATATAATCCACCGTCCATCACATCATCTTTAAGATAAAATTATAAGGTTAAAGTATTGGAAGATCACATCGAGAATCAACAACAATTTCTCCAACTCTTTAAGTATAACATAAATTTGGCACAAAATCTAATGAAATAATAGGCATATCAACATTGTAGTGGGAGAATTTTTGATGTAGGAGACTACATATTTTTTCGGCTACAACCATACAAATAAATGTCCCTCAAGCAAGTTAAGAAGGATCATAAATTATCACCAAAGTACTATGCAGGGAAAATTTTAAGGATGGAAGTTTATCTTAAAGCTTAGAAACCTTGGCGAATCTTACTAGTCCCTAGTATGTAAATTGTAATTTTTTGTTGATATTTTTATAGCATTATTTAGATTTCCAATTATTTTATATTATTCGATATAATATTTTGGCGATTTTAAAGGTAAAATAATGGTGTAATATAAAATTTGGGCAAATCATGTTATAATAAAAATGCGAATTGGTGAATCTCTTTTTTGGAAAAATCATGGAAAAGTAGCCCACTTGCGAATATTAGCACCTAAAATTTTCCATGGTACTATGGCCCTTACAAGGTGTTGAAAAATATTGGTACTATGGCATACAAATTAGACCTTCATGCTTCTTCTCAAGTGCATTTAGTTATCTGTGTTTCATGCTTAAAGAAGTTTATAGGTGAAAAGTTTCCAATTCAAACAATATTTCCAGAACTTGATGAGGAAGGAAAAATCATATTTTAACCTAAAGCATTAAAAAAAGAAGAAGAACTCAACAAGTACGAAATCGATCAATTTCAGAGTATCTCATGAAGTGGAAGAAATTACCCACTGATGATTCTACATGGGAGGATGATAATTTTATACGGAAGCATCCAGAGCTACTCTATCATTTAGGACAAAGATTTTTTGAAGGTGAGGGGAATGTTAGGTCCCTATATTACTAGTGTACTCCCTTATTATTGTTACTATAGCCCTGTTATTGTTATTGTTATGCTCTTATGCCGAACATATCGTTATTATTGTGCACTTACATTATTATTGTGACGTCAACTAGGATTATATTGTGACCCCATGGACTCCTATATATAAAAAGGAGGTTTTTTCATTTGTATCATCCAATAATTTTTAATTTATGTAATTTAAAGGAGGTTTCCCCCTCGAACTGGCTTATTTCTAAGGTCTTGATCTCTCATTTCTTCTATTTTTGGAGCTAGTTTCATAACACATTCATAATTAAGTTGACTCTAATAGTTCAAACATGATTAAATACTACAATGATTACATCATAGGACTTTACATGACCTTTAAATCAAGAGAAAAATATGACATTTATAACCAATACCAAAGAGACCTTAAAGATTGAGCTAGCAGCAACAAAAACTATATCGGTGGCTAGAACAACATTATCAATCATAAGCATCATTATCTACCAATATATTTTATAGTAAATATAATTCTATAAATGACAATGATACTCCTGATATATATGGAAAATAACTAGATTGTACTCAACGAATTCCAAAACCAACAACCAAAATTCAAGCTCATATCTTAATCATAGAAAAAAATACATGATTTTTTAAGTAGCAACTTGCGTACATACAAAAAAATTATTCATAGTATCCACATATAGAAAATAATGTATTGAAACATGAAAACTATAGACCCCCATTAACCTGTAGTGTATGATTCTATTCACTGTGATTATTCCAGATGCATTTTTAGTAACAAAAATGATATCTATCTAAAGAAACAATGAGAATCTTCATCAAGACTACATATACATTGCTCCCCCTAAACTTCAAGGATTGAATACAGTTATTAAGAAACTTATGAAGTAGGGAACATTCCTAATCTATGTCTGAGATATTCAAATGCATCATGTGGAACTGGTTTTGTAAATATATCAGAAACTTGTTCTTTTGAGGGAACATATTCTAGTTTGGCCCTTTGTTCAATTTAATATTCTCTTAGAAAATGATATCTAATTGGAATATTCTTGGTCTTGGACTTCATAAAATGATTTTCCAAAATACTAATGGCACTTGTATTACCACATAGAATGGAAATGGGTGGGGAAAAGTTGATTTGAATATCCTATAATGTTTTCATCATCAAGAGATGTTGTGTGCAGCAAGATGCAACAACGACATATTCTACTTTACATTAGATAAATAAATTGAGATTTTTGTTTTGCTAAACCATGACACCAAGCGGGGGCCCATATAGAATGCTCATCCACTAGTGATTTTTGTTTCATCAACATTTCCCGCCCAATCTGCATTTGTGTAAGCATGAAGAGTAAGATATGCATATTTTGGATAGTATAAAATGAAGTTTGAATTTAGTTGTAGATAATTGAATATTTTTTTGATTTTGGGCAAGATGAGATTTTTTTCGATTATATTGGAATCGTCCAACAATCCCAATTGTAGGCATGATATATGGTATCATTATTGTAATATAAAGTAGAAATATGTTCATGGATCTATATTCTAGCTGGTTGACTATGGGAGAATCATCATGCTAAATGAGACTACATCATGTCACCATTGGTGTGCATACTGGTTTGCAATCTTCCATTCCATTTTTGTTCAAAATCTTCTTGAGGTACTTTGTTTGAGAGAGAAATATTTCATTCTCTTCTTGTTTTCCTTGTAAACTAGTAAAGTATGATATTTAACAAAGTAAATGCATTTCGAATTATTACTAGATGGTAAAAGAAAACATTTGACTCATGGATTATTCATTTGTACCAATATCATGTCCTCTACATAAACAACAACAATTAAAAGTTTACCATCATCAACCTTTATATATAGGTTGCTATCTGCAGACCCCTTAGTTAAGCCTTGTTGTTGAAGATACCTACGAAGGCGATAATAACATGCACGAGGGGTTTGTTTTAGCCCATATAAGGCCTTCTTGATTTTACAAACAATTTTTTCATCATTTCCTAGAATCAACCCTTTAGGTTGTTCAATATATACTTATTCTTCTAGGTTCCCATTTAAAAATGTATATTTAAAATATATTTGACAGACTTTGAAATGATGAAAGCTTGAAAACTCAAGAAACGTTCTTATGGCTTCAAATGTGGAAATATGTGCATATTCTTCTTCAAAGTCTATTCCTTTTGATTGAGAATATGATTTTCAAACGAGTATTTATTTATTTATAATTACATCTCCAGTCTCATTCAATATATTTTTGAACACCCATTTTTCCCAATGGCATTCTTATCATGAGGTCTAGGTACGAATTCCCATCTATGATTATTTTGTATTTGGTCAAGTTCTTCATTCATATCATTAGCCCAACATTCTTATTTTCTTGCTTCATTTACATTTTTTGGTTCAATTGTAGCTATTCAGGATAGATAACTAGGAGTCTCAATGAATGTTGCTCTAGTTTGTACTCCAACTTCATTTTCACCTAGGATTTGAGATTTTAGATGATTTTTTTGAACATACCTGGATAAAGTATTTTATGATGCTTCATTTTTGCTAATTCCTTCTTTTGATGCTTCACTAATTTCTTCCATTACATACTTTTGGCTTATTGTGGAAATACATTCATCATATACTGGTATTTCCATTTTGGAACTTGTGCATGCTTCATCGATTACGAGATAAATACATTCAACATGTTTTGAAGTTTTTTATCGTAGCATTTGTATCCTTAAATTCTAGAGGAGTAACCAAGTAGAATTCCTTCATCTTCTCTAGCTTCAAACTTTCCAAAATTATTATTATTATTATTTATGTAAAATTTAATTCTGAAAAATCATTTACAGTTGGAGGCTTAGAGAACCAAATTTCGTGAGAATTTTTATCATTGCTTACACCGATATGAGCTTTGTTCAGAATATTTACCACTCTATGTGTTGATTTTCCCTAAAAGGTATGAGGTGTCACAGACTCATCAAGCATGCCACATGCCATTTGTTGAATTATTCTATTCATTCTTTCTGCCAACCCATTTTTTTGAGGATTCTTAGCTATATAAAACTTCCTCTTAATGTCATGTTGTTCAAAAAATTCAAAAAATTCATCTGATATGAATTATCCTCCCTTGTTAGATCTGAGACATTTGATTTTTTAATTATAGATAAATTTCTAATAAAGCTTTGAAGACTTTAAATTTATCAAATTCTTCATCTTTATGTATTGATAAGCCCATCCAACACATTCTAGTAAAGTCATCAATAAATAAGATGAAATATTGTTTTCCTCATTGGCCCACACAAATCAGTATGAATAAGTTCAAGGGGATTACTTGTGGAATGTTCTTTGGAATTCAATTGTACTCTATTTAATTATGTATTTTAGTAATATTTTATGTCCCAATATTTTGTGCTAAACCAAATTTCTGTTGATTTACTTAATTAACATTTTTCTATATTGTCTTCCAAGACATAGACATTACCTAGATTGTTTGTTCCTTTTATTACATTTTTTCATGTATCGAGATTTCGAACCACACAATTGTTTGATCTAAAAACAAATTCATTCCCTTGGTAACACATCTGACTAACACTTAACAAGTTATCCTTCAATCCATCAACAAAAAAAACATTTCCAGCTTTAACCTTTTATTTTAGCGAAACAGTTCCTTTTCCTTTGATAGTCGAGGTGAATTATTCCCAAAGGTTACATTCTTTTCTTTATTCATTTCATTAAAATAAAATAAATTATATTTATCACTTCTAAAGTGTTTTGAGTATCCATTATCAATGTACCATAGGTTTTATTGATCTCCTGTATATAAATATAAAACCCAATTCTCATAATCGATTCTCTTATTTTTCCATACCTTTTATGTTGTTTTCATTTGGTAATTCGAAGATTTTAATCATCCTTTGCTCATGCATTCAAATTATTTATGTCCAAAGTTATTGCAAAAACATGATTCAGTTTCATATTAAAGAGGAGAGAAGGAATTTTAAGATTATTTCATTACCCCTATCTCATTCTTTTGTTTTATTTCTTATATAGTCATGATAGTTTTGTAGCTAACGCATTGAGAAACCTTCTCACCAAAATTGTGAAAAGTGAAACATTTTTCATTAAAGAAGAAGTTTCTGGGAGTATAGTACCTTCTTTTGTTGTCTTCATTTTGATTGAACCAAAAATAATTTACATGGGAAGTATTTGGTCCTTTATTATTTTTTTGTGGGATGGAGTTTTCTTAATTGATTCTTTTTTATGCATTGAGATAGATTCTCGTTTTGGTAGAAGACTTTACATTCTTTGATGTTTCTTCATTGTATCTAAGAATTGGCTTTATAGGAGGAGAGAGTCGAGCTTTGATGATTTCATTTAAGATTTCATATCCTTTAGAAAATATAAGATTAAGACTTTTTTCTTTCTCAATTCCTTTCCTTAGTCATACTATATCACATTCTAGCTTTTCATTATGCTCTTCTTTTTTCTATGATTTGTTTCTTCAAAGTTTCTTCTACTAATTTAGCTTATTCTAACATTAGAGGAAATTTACGCCTAAAATTTCCCATGAAATTTTCACATTATTTCCCCGTCATAGTATGTAAACCAGTCAAAATACTTTAAATTTAAAAAGAGGTACATGTAAATATTTGGGAGGGAAAAGAAGAATAACTAATTTTTTTTATATTGTATTTTTGGCTTATCTCCTTATAGGCTTACTCAAATTTCAATTGTACACAGTCGTTGGATGCAAAATTAAATTCCATATCCAACAAGTACCCATCATGCATGATTTTGGGAAGACCCACATTGATAAAAATTTAAGACACATTAAAAGATCATTGAACATATTTTTTAATGTATCCTCAATTGTTATCAATGTGGGCCTTCACAAAAGTATGCATAATGGGTACATGTTTGATGTGGAATTTCATTTCATAAAAAACAAGTCTATACACTTGAAATTTTAGTAAAAATATAAGGAGATAAGCCCAAAATACCATTTTAAAAAAGCAGTTTTCATATTTTCCCTCGAAAATTCATTATTCTTATTTCATTATTTTAACTATTATTTAATTATATTTTCTTAGGAGCCCACTTTTAGGCTGAAATTTACTCTAATGAAAAATCTTATTTTCAGTTATTTCTTCAATAAAAATATCCTTTTGTTCTACGGTATCCATGAAATTATCATCATATTCATTAATACTTCTATCTTAAAATTCCATAAGTAATTTATATTCTTGATTGAACTCACCTTCTTCACCATTTGAAAGACCATCACTATGTTGATGTGCATAAAGACATCTCTTCTTTTCAAACCTTATTCTATTTATTTTGGAAACTTCCTTCCCTTTCTCGTGATTTTCTCTATAGGGACACTTAACAATGTAACGACCCACTACAAGAAAAATAGACATTAGTGAGGGGTGAAAAATGTCACCATAAGCTCATTCGTGACAGTCAAAAGAGCCTTCGTTAAAAAAAACTAAACGTCACCAAAAATGGCATCGTGGAAAGTATAGGTGTTGTGGTGACATTCAAAGTCTGTCACCAATAATAATTTATAATCACGGATAGTGACCGTCACCATTTCATATGAGAAATGGTGATCGGAAATAGCCTCCGTCACCAAAAAATTGAACGTCACCAAAGGTGGCATCGTCGAAAGTATGTGTTGTGGTGACATTCAATGTCTGTCACAAATATTGATTATAATGACATATATTGTCCGTCAACATTTCATATGAACAACAACGATTTTTTGTGATGGACCTTTCATCACCATCACTATTGGTGCATATATATGGTGACGTTCGTTAATCGTCACCATTTCATATTTGGTGAGGGTCAAAAAGTGTCATAATAAGCTCATTGGTGACATCAAGGTCCGTCATGAATAATGACTATAATGACAAACAATGACCCTCACCATTTCATATCAAAAACAACGATTTATGGTGAGGGACCTTTCATGGTCGTCACTATTGATGCGTATATATGGTGGTGTTCGTCAACCGTCACCATTTAATATTTTGGTGAGCATCGAAAAATGTCACCATAAGCTCATTGGTGATGGTAAAAAAATCCTCCGTCACCAAAAAATAATTTCCTCTATTCCATATGAATATCACGGCATGATGGAATCGAACCACCAACCTCCTGCTTGTAAAGAAGGTGATCTTCCATTGAGCTAGCACCCTTTAAATTAGACTCTTAAAAATTATATCTTGAAACCTTTATAGAATGTAAATTATAAAACTTTCAATAAATTAAAGTCTCAACAATATTTTACTAAACAAGAAAAACATCTATGTTTCTGTTGCCATGCCTGGAAACCATGGAGATTCCTATCAATAGTAGAATAAGAAGTGTGCATGCTGCTCAAAAACACATTCCTTATTAACCATTCTTATCTAACATAAACCAAAGAGACAACACAACATCAGCATACACAAAACCCCCTACTAATATATAATCATAACTTAGCTAAGAAGTCTAAAAGATGTTCTTAATTAATAAACTTTGTATTGGAAATCTTGTTTCTTCAGATTTAAAAAAGACTACGTTGTACAACACTTTTGTTTATTTATCCAGACAATTATATCATAGCATATGTCACAAAATATCAATTATGTTACATAAAGTAAAAAGACAAATTTACTCAAAAAAATAAATTTAAAAAAGAGCTTTGGACTTCTAAATTGGCAAAGTGGCTTGGCATCTGTGGATTGATGAATTGTCAATATGCAATCACACATGCTGGTGAAGTTTACCTTCTTGAATAAATTCCTAGAGCATCACGAACAATATCTTTTGTCTCAAAGGAAATTGGCCACCCCTTAGCAAAGTATGTCGCGCTTCTTATGTCAGGAAAATCTCTTCGGGAATTTGGTTTTATACAGGAAGTTATTCCAAGTAACATATATGTGAAGGAAGCAGTCCTTCCATTTGAAAATTTTCAATGCTGTGATGTGGCTCTTGGTCCTAAAATGTGAAGCACTGGAGAAGTGATGGGCATAGACTTTAAATTTCCTATGGCATTCGCCAAGGCACAAATTGTAGCAAATCAAAAATTTCCTCTTATAGGCACGGTGTTTTTAAGTTTAAGTGATTTCACCAAACCAAGCCTCCCAATTGCAAATGGATTCATTGAACTCAATTTTACAATTTTTGTAACAACTGGCACAACTAGTTTGTTAAAAATGGAAGGAGTTCTAGGGGAAAGAGTTTTGAAACTCCATGAAGAGTAGCCACACACAGATGACATGATTGAAAATGGTAAGATTCAGTTAATGGTGATTGAAAATTCAGGAGATGCATTAGATCAAATGGATGGGAAAATTTGAGACGAATGGCGTTAGCTTATAAAATTCGTATCATAGCCACAGTTGTTGGAGCTTTAGCTTCTGTTCAGGTTATTAAGAGCATGAAGAAGGATTCGTTGAAGATGATACCATTACAATATTTCTTTAATACTCAAGAATCAAAGGGAACAACTCAGGAACTACATGCAGCTTCTATATGTTGATGTTCCATAGTTCACATTTCTTTATCTTGGTGTAATAATAGATCCTTACGAACTTTGTTGGTGTTCTATTAGAATATTTTATGAGAAGAATATAATAGAATTCAATCGAATTTTCATCCAAAGTTGTCAATGCAAATTGTCTCTATCTAATGTTGGTGTAAGACTACTTTGTTAGAACTCTATTGTGGTGTTCTTATGAGGCAAGATGAAAGGATTATAATAGGTTACATAAATCAATGAGATTTCCATCCAAAAGGTGTCTTCACAAATTGGATGGGACAGCGGAAGAACTATATCTAATTTCTTCTATTGATAGTTGTGGTTTTCATGTGGTATATGCATGTTTCTCTTTTGGTTGTGGATTGTGGTTATTTGCAATTTATAATCCACTATTTAGTTCTTACTAGATTGTTTAGAAGACTGCATGGTCTCAAAATTGAATCCTTCATAATTCATTCCATGGCTCTTAAAAATGAAAAATATACCACTGTCACCAAACCCACAAATATGTTATGTTAGTTACAAATCAACCTTGATGTGGGTCTACAGCATTTGCGCTCAGATCCATGCTACAAATGGTGTAAGGCAAGGGCTCCCCTCTTTCGTTTAAGTTCATATTTTCCATCTCCAAGTAGTTTTTTTGGTTCATGAATTTTATTTTCCTGTAACTATGTTGCTTGCTTTTAGCTTTTTACCCACGACACTCCCTAGAGCCAGAATTATTCAGGTATTTTCTGCCTTAAATTCTTCCCATTTGCATATAGATGCTATAATGTAGCATCTATGCCACATACAGCTTCAGGTGAGGAGAAGGCAATTGATTGGGTTTCTAAAAAAATCAGAAGCAATTAAGATCCTTGGTCCTTCAAATGTCATGCGGGTGATCAAAGAAAATGCTCACACAAAGTAACAGACCATACTATTTTGACCCTGTTTTTTTCGTAGGTTAAATTTTCCTATGAAATATATTGTTTTTGAAGTTCAAGGGATGAAAATTGTATGTGAAAATGGAATAAAAATTCAAATTTTTATTGCTACCCATCAACATGCTGAAGCAGTGTACCGACAATTTGCTGATCTTCAACTCTAAAGGTTGGAGAAACCAGATTTGAATTTGACTATATCATGTTTAAAAAATAAGTAGAAACAAGGACAACATTATCTTCCATGTTTCAGTCTTTAGTGACAAACTTCAAAAGACAATTTGGATTAGAATTACCATTCTTGATGACGCTTGATGTGATCAAGTTAAGATTTTCTCTCCATAATGGAGTCACTTGTTGATTTTTTATAACTTTCGGATATTGATGTGACATTTTGGAGGGTGTCAACATTTTGTTGGAAAGAATTCAACATTTTCTTAAGGAGTGGGGCCCCTTTGTGTTTGGCACCCTAAGGGATGAAATCAACAAAAGATTGAACCTAGAGTACTGTGATGTACTTGGGGCTAAATGGAGTGACCCACACAATGACAAGAGAAGTGACTGACCACACAAAGACAAGAGAAGTAACTGATAGTTTCAGGGAAACCTTTTCTAAGATACATCGTAATCCGATGGAATTCTCATTGCTAAAGGAGCATGTTTGTTGAAACCTTCCAACAACCCCAAACTTCTATTTGGGATAGGAAGTTGTCTGAAGGTTTCTACAGTGGGATGCTCTGGATTCATACTTGAGAAAATCACTATGGACCTATGATAGTTTGTATTTAGGTACTTGATCTATTTTTTCTAATAGTGTAATCCAAGAGTAATATTTTGACTACATTCAATCTCAGATACAAAGACAAATTATAAGGTTCCCTCCAATTTCATACCATGAAAGTGAAAATATAGATGTTGTTGGAGGAGAATGATCTTTGGAATTTTTAAATACCAAAGTTGAACGACCTACCAATCTATAAAGTTGACAAAAAAATAAAAAGAAGATAGCCAAAAACAAAGAAATTCATCCTAGACTCCATGAAGGATCCCACACATTATCAGTAAAACCATCACTAACGGGATGTTTGATGCTATCTTCATTATATATCAGGGTGAGAAAATCAATTGAAATGTGCTTCTAAGGATCAAGATTAGAGCCAAACAAATGAAAAAAATAGATATTGCAACAAATTGAAAAGAGCTCAAGCATGAAGATTCGGTACACAGCCTTGAATTGGCTTTCATCTTCTTGGCAACCTTTTGTCTAAGGTGCCTATGCCCGAGAAAGCTTTCCACCTTTGAATCTTGGGAAATTATGGGATTATTTTATCCAAGAAGATACAAACTAGAGCGAGTTGCAGGTATAGAGAGGAAAGAGAAAAATTCTAACCCTCACTATAAATATATTGAATGCCAGAAAAAGTAGGGGACCTAGTATAGCTCAACAGAAGAGAAAGAGAATTCAGGTTCCTATAGTCAATGGTAAGAAATGCTTGGGCCGTATCAAGTATTTCATGTGTCAAGATTTTGACAACTATGCTTCTTAGTGTCCTCAAAAAAAGGGGAAGGGCAAGCATTACTTAGAAACTGCAGTAGAAGTGGAGCCAGAAAGGCCAGTACTCGTTGATAAGTACCTGTCAGATGCTTGTGAAATTGATGTAGATACTTTGACATATTCTAGAGGTAGTGTGGTCATTGGTTGTATCATGGATCACATTGAGAAAGAAGGTGTGCATTTTGGTGATTCAGCTTGTTTTATTCTGACGGAAAAAGTGTCACCTACATCTTTGTCAATCATTAGATCATGGACATCTAAATTGGCAAAGCAACTTGGCATCTGTGGACTGATGAATTTCCAATATGAAATCACACCTGTTGGTGAATTTTACCTTCTTGAAGAAAATCCTAGAGCATCATCAACAATATCTTTTGTATTAAAGGCAATTGACCACCCCTTAGCAAAGTATGTCGCGCTTCTTATGTCAGGAAAATCTCTTCGAGACTTTGGTTTTATACAGGAAGTTATTCCAAGTCACGTATCTATCAAGGAAGCAGTCCTTCCATTTGAACATTTTCAATGCAGTGCTGTGGTTCTTGGTCCTGAAATGTGAAGCACTGGAGAAGTGATGGGCATATACTTTAAATTTCCTATGGCATCTGCTAAGGCAAAAATTGCAGAAAATCAAAAAGTGTCTCTTGTAGGCATGGTGTTTTGAAGTTTAAGTGATTTCACCAAACCAAGCCTCCCAACAATTGCAACTGGATTCATTAAACTTGGTTTTACAATTTTTGCAACAACTACCACATCTAGTTTGTTGAAAATGGAGGGAATTCCAGTGGAAAGAGTTTTGAAGCTCCATGAAGAGCGGCCACATGTAGATGACATGATTGCAAATGGTCAGATTCACTTAATGGTGACTACAAATTCAGGATATGCATTAGATCAAATAGATGGGTGGAAGTTGAGATGAATGCCATTAGCTTATAAAATTCCCATCATAACCACAGTTGCTGGAGCTTTAGCTTCTATTTAGGTTATTAAGAGCATGAAGAAGGATTCATTGAAGATGATACCATTACAAGATTTCTTCAATACTCAGGAATCAGAGGGAACAACTAAGGAACTACATGCAACTTCTATATGTTGATGTTACATAGTTTACATTTCTTTATGTTGGTGTAATAATATATCCTTACAAACTTTGTTGGTGTTCTGTTAGAATATTTTATGAAAAGGATATAGCAAAATTTATTCGATTTTTCATCCAAAGTTGTCAATGCAAATTGTCTCTATCTAATATTGGTGTAAGACTACATCGTTAGAACTTTATTGTGGTGTTCTTCTTAGGCAAGATGAAAGGATTATAATAGGTTACATAAATCAATGATATTTCCATCCAAAATATGTCTTCACAAATTGGATGGGACAGCAAAAGAACTATATATAACTTCTTCTATTGGGAGTTGTGGTTTTCATGTGGTATATGCATGTTTCTCTTTTGGTTGTGGATTGTGGTTATTTGCAATTTATAATCCACTATCTATTTCTTACAGGAATTGTTTAGAATATTGCATGGTCTCAAAATTGAATCCTTCTTAATTCATTCCATGGCTCTTAAAAATGAAAAATCTACCACTATCACCAAACCCACATATATGTTATGTTATTTACAAATCAGCCTTGATGTGGGTCTATGACATTTGCACTCAAATCCATGCTACATATGGTGTAAGGAAAGAGCTTCCCTCTTTCGTTTAAGTGCAGATTTTCAATCTCCAAGTAGTACTTTTGGTTAATGAATTTGCTTTTCCTGTAACTATGTTGCTTGTTTTCAGCTTTTTACCCACGACACTCCCTAGGGCCAGATTTATTCAATTATTTTCTACCTTAAATTCTTCCCATTTGCATATAGATGCTATAACATAGTTTCTATGCCGCATGTAGCTTCAGGGGAGGAGAAAGTAATTGATTGGGTTGTTAAAAAAATCAGAAGCAATCAAGATCATTTGTCCTTCAAATGTCATGCAGGTGATCAAAGGAAATGCTCACGGAAAGTAATAGACCATATTTTTTTGACCCTGTTTGCTTCGTAGGTTAAATTTTACTATGAAATATATTGTTGTCAAAGTTCAAGGGATGAAAAATGTGTGTGAAAATGGAATAAAATTTCAAATTTTTATTGCTACCCACCAACATGCTGAAGTAGTGTACTGACAATTTTCTGATCTTCAACTCTAAAGATTGGAGAAACCAGATTTGAATTTGACTATATCATGTTTAAACAATTAGTAGAAAGGAGGACAACATTATCTTCCATGTTTTAGTCTTTAATGGAAAAGTTCAAAAGACAATTTGGATTAGAATTACCATTCTTGATGAGGCTTGATGTGATCAAGTCGAGATTTTCTCTCCATAACGGAGCTCCTTGTTGATTTTTTATGACTTTGGGATATTGATGTGACATTTTGGAGGGTGTCAACATTTTTTTGGAAAGAATTAAACATTTCTTAAGGAGTGGCCCCCCCTTTTGTCTAACACCCTAAGGGATGAAATCATCAAAAGATGGAACAAATGCCACTCGTCTCTATTCTTTATCCTACACCTTGAACCTGGAGTATTGTGATGTACTTGGGGCTAAAATGAGTGACCCACATGATAACAAGAGAAGTGACTAACCACAAAAAGACAAGAGAAGTGAATGATAGTCTCAGGGAAACATTGTCTGAGATACATCCTAATCCAATGGAATTCTCATAGCTAAAGAGCATGTTAGTTGAAACCTTCCAATAACCAAGAATTCTATTTGGGATAGGAAGTTGTCAGAAGTTTTCTACAGTGGGATGCCCTAGATTCATGCTTGAGAAAAGAACTATGGACCTATAATAGTTTGTATTTAGGTACTTGATCTATTTTTTCTAACAGTGTAATCCAAGAGTAATGATTTGACTACATTCAATCTCAGATACAAAGACAGATTATAAGGTGCCTCCAATTTCATACCATGAAAGTGAAAATATAGATGTTGTTGGAGGAGAATGATCTTTGGCATTTGTAAATACCAAAGTCGAATGACCAAACGATCTACAAAGTTGAAAATAAAATAAAAAGAAGATAGCCAAAACAAAGCAAGTCATCCTGGACTCCTTGAAGGATGCCACACATTATTAGTAAAACCATCAGTAATGGGATGTTTGATGCTATCTTCACTATATATCGACGTGGTAACATCAATTGAAATATGATTCTAAGGATAAAGATTAGAGCCATACAGATGGACAAAATAGATACTGCAACCGCTTCTTTGATAAAAATTAATAAACTCTATGATCAATGTGCAACAACTTGAAAAGAGCTCAAGCATGAAGATTCATTACATAGCCTTGAATGGGCTTTTATCTTCTTGGCAAGCTTTTGTCTAAGTTGCCTATGCCCGAGAAATATTTCCACCTTTGACTCTTGAGAAATTATGGAATGATTTTATCCAAGAAGGTACAAACTAGAGTGAGTTGCGAGTGTAGAGAGGAAAGAGGAAAATTATAACCCTCATTATAAATATATTGAATGCCAGAAAAAATAGGGGACCTAGTATAGGTCAGCATGAGGGAAAGAGAATTCAGGTTCCTATTATCAATGGTAAGAAATTCTTGGGCCCTATCAAGTGTTTCATGTGTCCAGAGTTTGACAAATATGCTTCTTAGTGTCTGGAGAAGAAGGGGAAGGGTAAGCAATAGGAGATTCATAGAATAATTCTCCAAGATAGCTAATTCCATTACCAAGTTCAAAAATAAGAATAAGGAAATTGTATGGATATATTAGTTTCAAGAAGCCTTTTTGAGGCTTACAAATTTGTAGACCATTGCTCTAGTCCTAAGAGTGCTAGAAATGGACCAACATTTGTAGTATTTACATATGCTAGAAATCAAATTATTATTTAGTGAGTACTTTATCATCTTACGAAGTTGTTCATTAGTTGAGAAAAAACATCATTATGAATGCATCAAGAAGAAGTCTTGTTTAGTTGGGTAAACGCTTGTGTTCCACAACCATGCATGTGGGCATTAAGGTGTATATGGAGGTCCCCATCTTCAATTACCATCACAAGTAGAGGCATTCCTCATTGTTTACTACACATCATGCCTCCATCTTTTTTAATCACATGTGCATGTCTATGTCTAGACTATCGCTTGAGCAGGAGTTTCATGACAATTCCCATGTTGTAACACCTTCTCTTTTCATCTTGAGAAATGGAGTCCTCTCCAAGTCACTCGCATAGTTTAGGTTGTCATAAGAAAAGTAGGTGCTTTGCCTTAAGATGTGTTAAAATTCGCAACTAGGGCCGAATTCCACTTTGGACAACTCCTTTGGGGAAGATAATTATGGCATTAATTTCCTCTTTTTGAGAGGACCAAAATCAACCTAAAAATCATCGATTTTTAAGGAAAAGTATGATTTTGAATTTATGTTTCTCTCATATAAAATTATCAAGGTCAGCCTACATGTTGGCTCATTAATCACAATAGACATGCCCCTTCAACTCCGACAACTTGTATATATAGTGGTGCCCTCATCCTCATTCCACACATCTTCTTCTCTCTGAAATGGCCGTAGAAGGATAGTGTCTCTAGCGAAGGAGGAAAGGGCTTGTTATTTTCATGACAAGGATATTTTGGTGGGCCAAGTCCCTTGGGAAAGAGGCCGAACATCTTAGGAGGAATTTTGGATTTTCTTGTGAACAGTTTTGGGCCTATTTCTATTTTCGTTGTAGGTCCGAGTTCCTTTTGAAGCTGACCACATGCATCATGAATAAATGGGTGTAAGACTATGGCATGTAATCCCTCTTCTAGGTATTGGCTTGTTAAAAAGAGGACCGTGAGGGTTGTTATCTACTCAGGTGAAATGAAAACCTCTTTTGATGAAGGCAGATTTTTATGAAGGCATGTTTGAGGGCTGAAATAAGCATTGTCTTGTAAATAGATAAAGGTTTGACTACTTGAACAAGAGTTGCAGCTGTAAAAGAAGTTTGAGAAAATATGTAAGGGCTGAAGCAGTGTGTCACATGCCCTAACTAGAGCACTTAGCACAACATCATTTTTCAACCTTCCTGATCAAAATATACAAGGTATTTATGTAGATGTATAATTGATCTAATTAGAGCAATTCCTAGTTAAATTGAAAGCATCACTAATTTGTACAAGCACCTTCTGCAACTTAAGAGGTTACATCTTGTTAGCTCCATAATTACATCTATTATTGAGGACTATGATTGTGGATCTCCTCATTGGCAAGACATTCTTGACATTGTATTATTGTAATCTCTTTGTTGAACATTTGATATGAATAATAATAATATTTGATCAATGGTTTTCCCCATCTTGGGGTTTTTCCCTAGCTTGAGCCAATTCCTGAGTTCTATTATCTTGGTTTGTCTTCTACAAATGTTATTTATGTTCTTTCTTCAGTTACTATCAATGTGATAATATTTTTATGGTTTCTAGTAAAATAAATGGTAATTCCTTCTCTATTGCAATCACATCTGATGCTATAGAGTTCCTATCATCTAACCTCATATCAATAATGTTATTCTTGAGCTTGTTTACAAGCCTTTGACCGTGTATTAAGGGTTTTCTCACAGAAAAATATGAAAGGCTACTTCGACCCTTGCAACATCAATCAAGAGGGTTTGATAAAGAACAATGTTCAAAGTTTGTGTTGGGCTGATGCTTATTGCAAGTGAAGGATCTACCTATGTGTGTTAATGATATCTCTGAAATTTTGGTATCAAAGAAAAAGGAGTTCATGACAAATAAATATCATTCCAAGGATCTTGGAATCTGAAACACATCATTCTAAAATCTCAAGAGTGGCCAGGGAACATAAGTTATTACAACAGATTTGCTACACTCTACAACACTTTAAGAGATAGGCTGACTTAGCAAATATAAACAAGTACGTATGGGTCCTTCCGAGCCCAATTAACATTACAAACAAAATATTCAGGTGATTATTCAATGCATCAAGTTGTCTCTTGTTGAAATTGTCTGAGACAAACGAAATTTTTTGGTTCTTCTTTCAAAACAATGAAACCTGATAGGCCATTATTCTAGCCTCAATTCATCTACAGTAAGTCCAAGTCTTTTATTAATACTACTGTCTAGATGCATCGTATCTACAACCTGCAACTATCATCAAAAATTTCTCCCTATATCTTGGTTCTAGCCTCAAATCATCTACAGTAAATCCAAGTCTTGTATTAAGACTATTGTGTAGACGCATCGTATCTACAATCTGCAACTATCATCGAAAATTTCTCCCTATATCTTGGTTCATACATTTGTATGGAAATATCTGGTACATCCTCAATTCACAGTATGCTCGTTAGTCATCATATGCAGCTCAAGTGTGGATGGCTTTACAAAAATTAGTGTAACTAAAATATTGGCACAACATCATGTAATATTGGCATGATGTTACTGATGAATAGGTGCAGGACTGGATATGCTTGCATAACCTTTTATGGTATTTTTGATATATGGCATCATGAATATATATTATGTCATGTCCTTATCATATATCCTTTTTTTTTAGATATATTTTGAAATCTCATTTCCAGTGAAATCATAATTACTATAAGACACCTTATGTTTGACAAAAGTATTGACATCATTGATAGTAACGATAGTATCTCTCTCAGTTATTTTGGTGTGAACTGAACTATATTTAGTATTTACTCCAGAAGTTTTGTTGGTATATCTCATTGTATTCCACCTAATTAAGGAAGGTTTTGATCAAACCAGAGGTATAACAGACATAAGGGCAGTCACCAAGATCGATCCAGCAGTCAACTCCTCAAGCTTTTTGATAAAATCAAATATTCTATAGTAAAGGTTTTAGTTGAAGCAAGCTTTCAGCAGTTAAATCCTTAAAGGATTAATCCCTGCAGAAGTCTTGTTTAACAATAATAGCATTGGGCTCTACCTAGCAGCAGTCCCATTCTGTTCAAAATTTCTCCATTGTTGTAGCAGTCTGGTGGAATGTCAACTTGATTCAAGTATAGTAACAACGCTCATCTTTGATATGACAGGAGATAAATGGAACAATTCTAATAAAGGCTAGTCATATTAGCTTAATCAAACATGAAGCAGATCATCACAAGGAAAATCTCAGATTAAGTCTTTTGGAATCTTCATGCAGTCGGGAGTACCTGTAATATTGAGGTACTATCAATTCAGCATATTAATATCTCATAGATGACGAGCAAAGTTGAATATCCATCTAAGGTAAGACCTCAGAGGGAGCTATAGAATCCTTGTTATAATGGATATCTTGGCACTTGGTACAATGCATTCAAATTCGATATATTTAATAGGAGCCATAATCTAAGATGCAGAAGATGATCCTCTCCAGAGGGAGTTTTTTTTTTTTAAGTCCAACACGAAAAATAGGTCTGATCAAATACAGAAGCAACTAAACAGATATAGACAATGTGAGAATATCATGGCAGACTCCCTGATTTCTCACCTCAAAGGATCATCTCTTGCATTGAAGCTCCCTTGGAATTTGAAGAAAATGAATAAGAGACTAATGATTACATATTGAGTCTCAAATAGCCTGATAAAACTTCCCAGCAAGGAAATTCCTGTTTATGGAAGAGAAACACCTAAATTATGACATGTTTGATTGCATCAAATAATTATCTAAAAGTGGATGGATCTCACGATGAGCAGGTTGCCAGATAGACACTTTTCACTCTAACAATACAAGATTAGGATTTTGGTCTCCCTAAGAAAAAGGGAGTAAGAATGTCAAATTCTTTCTTCAACAAGATATAAAGCAGAGGATTGCTAAGTACTTCCAAGATCTCCACTGCCAATATGGATAGTTATAAATCAGTATGTCTATAGAAATTTATGCTACTAGGTGGAGCTATGAGAATCCCATTAACATCATCACCAAGATCCAGTCTTGGTTTCTCAGAAATCAACCTAACACTATTCCCTATATGAAGGAATCTCTGGTTAAGATTGAAGGGATCCCTGGTAAATATAAACCATTCTAATATTTTGTCTCGATATTCTTACCAATTTGATATGCCACTGCAAACTACTGACAAGCCTTAATTAACTTGGCTTCAACCATGCAAACAAAGAAAATTGAATAATGATAAATAGAAGATAATTAAAGAGAACTAACCTCTCTAGCTTCTTGTTCTTCACGCTCAACCAATATTTTCTCTATTCTCTCTTTCTCTCTTTCCATTTTCTTCACATATTCCTTTTGTTATTTTATTGTTATCTTTAGCGACTTCAATAGTTGCTGCCTCTACAGCCATTTGTTCCTCCCTCTCCACTTCGGTATTTGGAAGCTCCACATAAAATTTCTCTAATCTGTAATTCAAGCCATTGGCACCACCATTCAATATGGTGTCTATAATCTTTCCACTCAAAGTGGCATGCCTTCCTCCTCTTCATTAATCGACTTGCATCAACTGCTCTAGAAGTTGCAGCCCCATTACCATTACCCAACTCTGATTCTATTTCAGCACCATCGCACATTCTAGAGCCTGTACCATCATTATCACTTTCAAATTCTATGTCTCCAAATGAACTTGAAAAATAAATGACCTGCCCAACAGGATTGAATCTGATTTCATCTCCAGTGCATTTTGAAATTTCCACCATTGACTCATCTATTTGAATTGTAGGTTAGCCTCAGAAATATTATCCAATATAGTCTCAATGTTTGATTTGTTCTCCTCTAGTTCTTCAACATAGACCATATTTTGTGTGCATGGAAAAGTAGAACCACACATATTGGAGGCTTTCATTTTTAGGGAGACCACTGGTGTCAGCAGTTCTCAGTAGGTTGACAAGCTTCTGATCAGGCAGATTATTATATTTCACAAGGAATATAAATTTGGTAAGAAACGACACTCTGCATCTTGATAAAGCATATTTCCTAGTTTACAATGGCCTTTGCTAAAATTTTCAAGATAATAGGTGCTTTTACCCTCATTAGTTTCGTTTGGGAGACCAATACACATTTCTACTCTATCTACAAATTTTTCAAGATATTTTCTACCCCGATATAATAAATTATGTGCAGCATTCCAAATGCTAGAGCCTCTCTCTTTATAATTCATCCCACAGTGGCAGATGTCCTCAAAGTCATCCAAAAATGATCTTTATGTCCTGTAGTCATTAGAATTGATCTTATGATGCATATAAGAAAAGAAGATTAGTTTTCTAGGTGTCTTCAAATGATCTGGCCCAAAGGAATCTTCATACGGATTGGAGAAAAAACCATTCTCATCCATAATTACAAGCCCTTCCAAGATATCTATCAAATGTATTCCATCATCTGCAGATAAGCCACTTTTTTGTAACTCCCGCTTCGACAACCTTCCTTTATTATTTCTAAGAATGAAGCCTTGATCTCCTGGATCACTGCCATTACAAACCTTGTGAAACACGTGTTCTCTCTATCTGCCATTCGATTCTTAACTGGTTGGCTTCTCTGACCTCTCCAAGATAGAAGGAAGAAAACCTTTTCCAACATCACCTTCTGTTACACCTTGAGGGTTGAAATCAGACCTGTAAAATGAATAAATCTCATGCACAATTCCATTTTCACAAACAAGGGATTCTCTTCCTGTTTTGGTGTTAACAGAAATGCATGTTACAAGATCTACTACGCTTGCTCCTATGGCCTTATTTAAATGTCAGCTACTACAAGAGGATTTCTCTAGTGTAGAATTTAACTCTCTTACATTAGCCACTTTTCCATTGCTTGTGGCTAAAGAGTTCATGCCAACCAAGCAGTTACATGTTCCAGAGGTACCTTTTGCCCTTAATGTTTTTAGCACAAAAATTGGAATCTCGTTTGTCCTCATTAAATGACCAAGAGAATGTGACAAATATTTGGCATACACAGAATCAATAGTCAATGGTTGTGTGCCGAACAAATCTGTGACACCTTTAGCCTTTCCACTGTCTGAAGGCTGTGGAGTCATGTCTACAAAATTTCTCCCATTGGCTACCCTCAAAATCTCTGTGTTGATATAGGGCTATCGATTTGACACTATACCCTCAAATGTTGCATGTAATTTTCCCACAAAACCCCCATTTGCACAGATTTTCTTAGTAAAACCTCCATTTCACAACATTTTTCGAAGAAAAATCTAGTCTGAACTTAATTGCGACGAGGATTCCAATTTCACTGTACATGAGATATTTCAGATGATCCAGAGAGCCCTGGCCGTGAGTTTCAATATTGAATCCATTTAGAAAGCAAGATCTTGAAATAAATTTGAGTTTCAAACCATGTGTTGGACCTTTGTGCCAGTAGGAAGGCAAGGGACCTGTCAATTAACACTAACACTAGATGGAAACAACCCTGTAGCAATGATCTCCCATCATTAATCATTAAAGATACATAGAAGATCGTTTTGAAAAACTAAATCATTAAATATGAAAACTCTTTTTAAATATTGATATGAATTTCTATTTAGATTTTTTTTTTAAATGTTAAAATTCTTTTAGTGTATTTAAAAATAAGATGATATGGTTTTGTTACTTATTTGCTTTATTCTTTAATTTTATTTACATAGTTCCACAACATGTTAATTTGATTCCAAAATTGATTTTCAAGGATATACATCATCTAGAATCATTTATTTTTAAGGTTGTTTTTATGTTTTGAAGTTGTTTCCTCAACTTCAATCAACCTAGGTAATTTCATCTTCGTGAGATTCATTTTAGAATAGGTTGGGGGTAATTGCTAGTTTAGTAAAGGTTAAAGACAATCGGTCTCTTGGTGAATCACTCTGTAAAGTTGATTAAATACCAAAAAAATTAAGCACTTCACTGAGTCATGATGAAACAAAGTCGTACAAAAGTCCTTTCCCAATTTTTTAACCGAAGATTTCAAGTAGTTTTACATATCGAAATGAGGTCCCAAAAAACATCTTTCTCCACTAAGAAGAAATATATAGATATCCACACTTCTACACGTACGAAACTCAATTTCGAACACTTGGAACAATTTTTCAATATGGTTGGGAATGGAACATGAGTGTCCCCATGTCCTTGAATTTGTTTAATCTATGGAAAAATCTCTAAATTCATGGGTATAACCTTTATAAATTTCGTGGAAATCATCACAACAATCTATCTGTCTGTTCTTCTGGCAAGTGATATGAATCTTTCCTCTTACTTAAAAATGATGACCATGCATTTCCCTCGAATAACGAAAAGGTGCCAAATTAGACTTCAAATAATGACCATGCATTTCCCCAGGAGGATGAAGAGAATCATGGAGCTGATTCCTCTCTTTCAATCTCAATCCACCGAACTGGAAGCTCTTTCCCATCCGTCCCTGCGCAAAAAATGGAGTGTACTACTGAGTTTCTTTTTTTCCATATCAATTTCTAGCCATTAGGTTTCAAATTAGACTTTCTCAATCTCATTCATTGTGACAAATTCATTCTCGTTTGCCTTTGTCCATTTCTTCGCTTCCATGCCCACCTTCAACTCCTTCGCCACCAATATCGAGTTGCCAAATTGGTCCAAATGTTGCGGCCAAGCCACCATGTGAACACCCGTGTTGATGCTCTCCAAAGTCAAATTACACATGCGATGCATTAAGAAATTGCTAGTAGAATCATGCAATAAAACATCAAGCTGGGATGGCTGGTCATTCGCCATGAAGCTGCATCCTACAATTTGGTGCTCGAACCCTTCTGGAAGAATATTTATTATCTAGTCAACATGCGCTTCATACAACACTGTGAAACAAGGGGTATCTACAACCTTGACTACCCAAGTGAAGGGTTGTTGGCTTGCCTCAATCCCTCGAGCCAATTCCTAGATTTGTTGGCATGATAGGGAACACGTGTACCAAAAGAAACACAAACAATTGAAGTTGGAGCTTGGTCTTCCAACCATCTCAGTGTTAGACTTTCTCTTTTGCATCTAGATATGGAAGTAATAAATCTATTTAGGAAGCATTGTTTGTATGATACAACACATTCCAAAATTTGAGTCCCCTTCACCCATATCACTGAGAAATAGGCGTTGACGCAACTAAAACTGTAAGCAGGTACTTTATGTTTTGTCACTAGTTTGAACCCACCCCAGCAACCAGCCATGCGCAATCACAATCCTATTGGAATTGGAGAATCAGAGGCTATGTATCAGACGATCAGAAATCTCTCAAAGATCTTCCCTTAGACAGAGAAAACCAAATCATTGAAGTCATTTCCGGAAATATAGTAGTCGTGAGATCTTGCATGTGGTAAAAATTTTGATTCGATGGAGGAGGATGAAAACTGAAGTATCTAATTGGCCAAATCTGCCCAGAAAAAACCCGTTGAGGAACACTTTCGGTGTAATGTCAAGGACCTGTGAAAAAATAAGACTTTTCAAACAAACAATGGCATCGAAATGGTGGAAGATATAGACCATTAAATAAGTTGGTTTTAATTATGGAATGGAATGAAATTTTAACATCCACGAGATTAAAAATAGTATATGGGATCATTAGTTCCCTATTTTTGGCCTTTTTCAATTCAATCATTTTCTGATTCAAATTGATGATGAGATGACCCAACCTCCCAACAATCTCCTAGCTGAAAGGGCAATGCCAAGAAACCGATGCTAACATATTTCATAACTTTCTCTGATGTCTTTGTGATCCAGGTGGATATTGGTGGCCACCCACCTATTCCACTTGGACCCCCACCATTGTTTCTTTTAGTTTTTCAGTTTCCTTTGGAGCACAATTTACTATTTTTGGCAGTTTTTCGGGTCCTAAGCTTCCAGAGCTGTTTTGAGGCCCTAAACGATGTTTTTTGGGCATCAAACCTCTGGAAAAAATATGTGTCCATTCTAGACTTGATATTTTATATTAATAGTTTTAGTCCTTGAAAAGATCTTTCTAATGATGTATCATGTGCATCAAACATATATAGTATGCCAAAGTTACGACCCTGGGAAATTGATGTACCAATTTACCCCGACGGGGCCCATATTTGGCATTTCATCTCCTAAGGTTAGGTTTTTGGATGTTTAGGGTTTTCCATTGTTTATCAATAATATATAGGCCTTCGAGCCTCATTGTAACATAGAGTTCAGAGGACTGTAGCCGCCACATCTTTTCTCACAGATAAGCTACTAGTGCCCTAGCTAGCTTATTTCCATTATGTCTGTACACAAATTTCAGTTCTTTGATATTAATGAAATGAAGTGTTATTTCTGCTGCATATTTGAACATGTGTCAAGGAGTGCCAGAGAAAAAAGGGAAAACCAAGCTAAAATGAAAATAAATGAACACATATGAGCATTAATAATTCAGGACCTTAGATTTTCAAGAGGGGCATGCTAGGCATACCAACATTAGTGCCAACAAATGCCAAGGGCTAAGTTATATTGTGTTTTCAGTACCAAATCATCCTTTGTTACTTCTCTCTTAATTGTGAATAATTGATCTAAAATAAATTTTATCTTAAACCATGCTAAGGAATTCCAGGGCATCCAAACGCATGCTAAGAATTGTCAAGTGCCACTAAGTGCCAAGAGCCAATATGTGTTAGGGAGTTATAGGGAATGCTACGGAGTTCCATGTTTGCTAAGGAGGGAGTGACAAGATATGATAGATAGTTCTAAGGCATACTGGAGTTCTAGGGAAGAATACCAAGATGTGCCAAGTGCCAATGTGTGTTGAGTGTTAGCGAGTGCTAGGGAATCACAAGGGAGAAATATGCCAAAATGCATGGAAATGAATGAATAAGAGTGTGTGATAGGGAGTGTTAATGAGTTCCAAGTGTGATAAGGAGGGAGTGACATGGTATGCTATGAAATGTTAAGTAATGCTAATGTGCTAGAGTGGCCTGCAGCCAATATGTGCGAGGTGCTAAGGTGTGCCAACACATGTTAGGAAGTGTTAGGGAATCCTAGGGACACACAAGGCATCATTAGGTGAAAATAATTTATGCAAATGAATGATTAAGATATTGTGACATGAAGTTTCGGTGAGTTCCAGGTGTGCTAAGGAGGGAGTGACAAGGTATGCTAGGAAATTCTAAGGCATGCTATAGGCCAGGGAAACATGCCAATATGTGTATGGTGCTAGGGTGTGCCAATGCATGTCAGGGAGTTTTATGGAGTGCCAAGGAAAAACAAGGGAGCAATAGTTTCAAATGCATGGAAATGAATGAATAAGAATGTGTGACAGGGATTGTTAGCGAGTTCTAGGTGTGATAAGGAGGGACTGACAAGGAATGTTAGGTAGTGCCAAGGAATGCTATTGTGCCAGGGCAACATGCCAAGATGTGTCAAGTGCTTGGCTCTGCCAATGTGTGTCAGGGAGTGTTAGGGAGTGCCACACAAACATAAGGGATAAATAGTTTGAAATTCATGGAAATGAATAGATAATAGTGTGTGATAGGGAGTGTCAGCGAGTTCCAAGTGTTTAAGGAGGGGGTTACAAGGTTATATGTTAGGCAATTCCAAGGCATGCTAGAGTGCGAGGGCATGTCAAGAAATGGCAGGGTGTGTTAGGGAGTTCCAAAGCATGCCAAGGAATGCATGGAATGCTAAAATTTGCCACATAATTCCAAGGTATTATTAGACATTTGAGGTGATATGGCATGTCAAGATGTAAACTATGTTGCTTAGTTATTTTATGAACATTGTTGGACGCGAGCCTTGACTTAGTAACTTGTTAAGTGGGATGAGTTAATATTGGACATGAGTAGCCTAAGATGATTTATAATCCAATCTTAGGTGAACAAGGCATAGTATAGTTGTAGTAAATGAAACCATTTTTCTCTAGGTCTAGCTCCATTAGGTCACTTCGGGCATCAATTTCCCAGGAATCTAGCCAAAGGAAAACTTCTATCTCCTAGAGGCAACTGCATTGGTGGGTCCCCTCACTCTCCTTAGAATTTGGCCCAATTCCGACAGTGGAATCTATGGTTACCTCAAGCCCTAGCTCTAAGATTAAGCTTTGCCTAGGTGTTCCCAAGGCTATGTTGTAGCTTCTACAACACCACCCAAAATTTTGGGTATATTTAAAATTTCGGGTTCCCCCTCTGCTCGCTTAGGTGTTGAAGTCTTTCACCCGACCTGTAATCAACTACATCCCAACAACCTATCCCCAACCCCTCATGATTTTTCTCACCATCATAATCAGACGTTATTGCTGCAATCACGCTATATGTGGGAGGATCATCCAGCGTGCGCCCGAACACTCTTGTCGCAGTCGCGCCAAGTGTAATGAGATTGCCATGCATACATTTGAATGGAAAATTTTTGTATATTAACAATTAAAGGCCCTCTCGCCGTGGGCCATTGAGCATGTTGTCTGATTTCCTTCTCTTAAGCTTGTTAGTCTTACATTTTTTGTCTGGGGCCATCATTATTGAAGAGTAATTGTGATATTGTAATGTTTCACACAGGTCGATCCCACGAGTGACCAACCCCTCAATCTTGTCACGACATCGAGGGAAATAAAATTGAACTCAATGATGAGGCCAAAGTTGCGAGACAGGGGAGGGGGAAGAGCAAGTGACCAATGCTAAGTAAAAGGAGGATGGTGTGATACATGTTGATCAGAGAAAGTACCTTTTATGTCACTGATGCAAAAGGCCTTCTCCACTAGTGCACACCAGTTACTTAGGAACACTCCATTTGGAAATGTCCATACCGGATGCCATCTCACACAAATCAGAAGCATCTGCCATGATATAAGCTTACATGGGGACCCGATGGAGTATTTTCTGAGAGGGCGGATATTTCACCTTAAAATAAGTTTTTGAGGATCCTGCACCAAACCAGCTCAATGTCGATGTGTGCACGCAAAGGGACATATTTCACCACTTCGACAAGTCTAGCCTGAAGTATAGCCTGGTGAACAAATTAGACTCAGAAGATTTCCTTAAAGAACGACAA